>JAYXIM010048686.1:0-84686 GCA_037575425.1 Anastrepha fraterculus | reverse complement strand
TGTTATGTTATGTTATGTTATGTTATGTTATGTTATGTTATGTTATGTTATGTTATGTTATGTTATGTTATGTTATGTTATGTTATGTTATGTTATGTTATGTTATGTTATGTTATGTTATGTTATGTTATGTTATGTTATGTTATGTTATGTTATGTTATGTTATGTTATGTTATGTTATGTTATGTTATGTTATGTTATGTTATGTTATGTTATGTTATGTTATGTTATGTTATGTTATGTTATGTTATGTTATGTTATGTTATGTTATGTTATGTTATGTTATGTTATGTTATGTTATGTTATGTTATGTTATGTTATGTTATGTTATGTTATGTTATGTTATGTTATGTTATGTTATGTTATGTTATGTTATGTTATGTTATGTTATGTTATGTTATGTTATGTTATGTTATGTTATGTTATGTTATGTTGTGTTGTGTTGTGTTATGTTATGTTATGTTATGTTATGTTATGTTATGTTATGTTATGTTAAAGTATATTATGTTATGTTAATGTTAACTCATTCTCTATATCCATACAAAATATCTATCAAACAAATAAAATTAAAATTTTCTTTTGAAAATGCAACCATTCAATCAGTATTTTCTTATGACGTTATCACGTTAAGCTATCGTCAGTAAACCGACTTTACAGACAACCTCTTTTTTGTAAAAACTGACGAAGCCATATATGGCGTTCCATGCACTAAGGTAAATAATGAACTAACATATGTGTATATGTACCGGAGACTGATGATACCGATGACTCAGATGACTATAACAAGCCTTCTACATCAAATGCAAAATCTGCTAAAAAGCCTAGACCTCCAATTTGGAAAGAAATTTGTTTGCCTCCTTATTCCAGTGAAAATTTTCCATTTCAAGGAGATTCAAAGCTTCCTGACTTTATTGAGGAACTGGAGACACCAGCAGATATGTTTAATTTTATTTTCAATGACGATTTGATGAACTTTATTGTAGAACAATCGAATTTAATTGCATTACAAATGGATATAAATAAACCTGCCAATATTACTCGGAACGATATTGATCAGTTTATAGGTGAGTTCAAGTAAAAAAGTTAAAAAAATTACTTATAGAAATTATTTCAGGCATAACAATATACATGTCTTTGATAAAACTACCATCATCCAGACATTATTGGAACACATTCATTGGCCAAGAATTTGTACGTAACGCTATGACATCTAACAGATGGGAAAACATCAAACGATTTTTACACTTCAATAATAATGAAAATATAAGATCACCTGGTGAACTTGGGTTTGATAAGCTCTTTAAGATTCGGCCATTGTTAGACAAAATTCGTGCTCGATTGTTGCTTGTACCCAAAGAAGAACATTTAGTGGTTGATGAACAAATAATTCGCACAAAGTGCCGCCATCACCTCTAACAGTACAATCCAGCTAAACCCCACAAATGGGAATTCAAAAATTTTGTCATGAGCGGAGTTTCAGGTTTCAGTTACGATTTTGATATATTTGCCGGAGCTCAAAGCGATACATTTCCGGAAGGAGCACCAAATATAGGAGTAAGTGGAAATGTTGTAACGAGACTAGCAGCTACAATACCAAAAGAAAAAAACGATCAACTATTTTTTGATAATTGGTTTAACAGTCCGAAGCTTCAGGCGTATCTAATGAAAAATGGTATATTACCTTTAGGCACAGTAAGGTTAAATCGTGTAACAAATTGTAAGATGCCAACCGAAAAAGAAATGAAAAAGTTAGGCCGTGGAAGTATGGTTGAAAAAGTAGCAGATATTGATGGAGTTGAATTTGGTCTCGTCACTTGGTTTGACAACAAAGTGGTAAATATTCTTTCAACCTATGTCGGATATCACCCTATGTCAACGAAAAAACGGTACTGTAAAAGAGAGAAGAAGTATATTGAAATCAATTCTCCTAGGGCAGTTGATATATATAATTATTATATGGGTGGCGTCGATTTACTGGATTCTTTACTAGGCCTTTATAGAATACAACTGAGGACAAAAAAATGGTATAAAAAGATTTTTTTTCATATGATTGATATGTGCGTTGTCAATGCTTGGATTTTGTGGCGTCAAAAGTCGAAAGAATATATGCCATTGTTTGACTTCAAGCTTGCAATAGCTGAACATCTTTGCAAAGTTGGTAAATTGAAAAAACGAGGACGACCTGTATCCACACGCTCAAACTCTCCATCGGCAAGTAGAGAAAATATACCTACCAGCAGTAAAAGAAGAAAGCGACAGGATTTCCTAGGCTAGGCCATTTCCCGAAATGGATGAAAAACCGACAACTTCGTCAAAATGATTGCTCTTTTCGCTCATACACTTTTTGCGAAAAGTGCAACGTGTTCTTGTGCTACAACGACAAAAGGAACTGTTTTACAAGTTTCCACACACAATAAATTTTTTCCCAAAAATAACTCTAAACGCATATAAGGCCATATATGGCTTCATTTTTTTTCTTCCAAACCACCAAGTGAATTTTTTAATTTTTGTTAAATACGCAATAAATTACCCTCAATCAACATAAATTTACGGTGTTTTATTTATTTTCATTATTTTAAACATGTCCATGCAGTAGAGGGTTAAGATTTAAAAATTTTGGGAGTATTTATTTTATAAGCAGTTTCTTATATAAAATAAATAAATAATTGGCGCGTACACTTCTGTTAGGTGTTTGGCCGAGCTCCTCCTCCTTCTTATATACATAAATGTATTTTTTGTAGGCGGACTTGGTATTTTAATTCTCAAATAAATTTTCTTTTCTGTTAGATGTAAAGAGTTCTTTAGGAACGGTAAAGATTATTAGATTAGATTAGATTTGTGGGGGGTTGGACAAGTCCAAGCACTCAGTCAGTAGACCATGGTAAAACACCCGGATAGAAGTCAGTAGAAAGAATAGAGATAGGAAAGATAGAAGGTGGATGGTAAAAACGGATAGATTAGTTTGAGGTCACTCTTCCACAAATCTCTTGGATTCATTGATGAATTTTAAGAGATCCGGAAGAGGAAGAGTACGAACTTTGTCCATACTCAGTGTATCGCAACCCAATATCCTAAGTCTGATTCTGGCAAATGCAGGACAGCTATAGAGAAAATGCTCTGCAATGTCGTCATTCTCAAGACAGGATAGGCATATCCACGACCCCCACGGTAGCCATATGTTGACCACAGACGTTGTGCCCTGTGATTACACCCACCAGTACTGCTGAGTTTTAGGAGGAAGGTCGCTGTTTTCCTGTTTGGTTCTTTCACAAAGCACTTGGCTACTCTGCACGAGTTCAACTCAGACCAACGACCTCAGTGAGTAGACCTCATGAAGTCGTCAATCCATAGTTGAATCGATGCAGAATTGACACCTAGAAAGGGTTCAGGGCCTAGTGGCATACTTGCAGAGCCTTCATTTGCCAATTTATCAGCCAACTCGTTCCCTGCAATACCACAATGTCCAGGCACCCAAATAAGACTAACTTTGTTGTGTTTTGCAACACTGTTCAGTTTTGTCTTACATTCACCGACCAACTTCGAAGAGTAGCGTGGGTTAGCAAGGGCTTTCAGTGCAGCTTGACTGTCACTATAACTTCCAATACTGTTGCCCCGCCACTGTTTCTCAATTAGCCGGTACGCCACATTCAAGATGGCATAGACTTCCGTAAGGAATACCGTGGTCATCTGTCCTGTGGCATAGGAGTACTTAGTGTCTTCGTCTAAGTACCATCCAGATCCGCTTCCATCGCTGGTTTTGGATCCGTCGGTGCAGAAAGTATACTGGTATCCCGTTAATAGGTTCTCTGGACTTAACCATTGATCTCTATCTGGAATCAAAACATCATACTTCCTACCGAAGCAAACGACAGACACCCGATTGTCCACCGGCGTCGAGAACAGTGTGCACCGCTCCGACAACTGGTGGTATATCTGACAGTGGCCAGTGCTTACCTCATTTCCCCAAACTCCGTTTAACTTGAGCCTGTACGCCGCCTTCATTGCTTCCTTTCGAATTTGAAGATCTAGAGGTTGCAAGTTCAGAATGGCATTAAGGGCATTACCAAATGTTGTCCTCATGGCACCTGTGATACCCAAGCCGTAAAGATTAGTTGGAAATAAAACACATCCTATATTATATACAAAAAATTGTCTTTATTATTATTATTATTTATTAAAGAAATATAAAATATTGCACTAACAATTTTAACATACTGGCTTTATTTAAGAATTGATTTAAGGTATTAATGTTTAATTATTACTTCGTGCTTGTGGCCGCCGCAGCTGGCGCATATATGACATGACCTGGAGGTCCATTTTCTAACAAACTCCGCATATTCGGCAATAACGTGTCGAATATTTGCTTTCAAGTGCTAAATTGTTTCTGGTTCATCTGTAAGGGCATATGCCTTTACAAAGAAATTAATAATCAAAAGGACAGACTAGGTTTTTTACGATATCATCAGCCTACAAAGCCCATCAAACTGAAACTTTTCTTGGATGAATCAAAATAAATTTTGAAAATTTGCATTTATCCATGATAGCCAAACTAGCGTAAAAAAATATTCTCCTCTTAAAAAATCAAATACAACGAGGTGCTAAATTCGGCCCGTATGGAACTTAATCTAATACCGTCCACTGTAGACGCTTGTGCTTGAGATAAGTACCGCCGGAACCTGCTGTCGTGAATGATGAGTCGGATATCGGAACTGGGCAGCTACGGACTTGATATTTCTTGTGGCAAATCTGCAAAAGTTTCTTGTTGGTGGTGGACTTAGATCGCTTGGATTACAGAGAGACAGAAACAGTCAAAGAGAATATGACTAAAAGGTGTCCACATACTGTAACAGTTTTGTAAAAAGTAATCAAGAGCGGAACTCGACTATCGGGTTGACACAGTAAACGAGTTGAAAGAATAATAATTTGGTTCATGGCATCTTAATTTGAAAGCATGGAGCCCAAGGGGAAAGTTAAAAGATGGTGCACGGCCCAAAAAAACCAAAATGACGGCCAAAACTGCTTGTAAGTTACAATAAAGAAGTACCATTAGAGTACTTTGATCAAAATTATCAGTAATTCAAATTTTATCGGGTAGGCATACGCGGAAAGAAGTGGTGGTGGGAATTCTTTGCTTACTTTCTGGGTATGGTCGGTTCTAAAGCTAGGAGAATTCATATTATGATATTCAAGGCGGCGGATGTAAATTATATGGATCAGCTTTTGTACAGACGTTCAGTTATATTATCTTACTAACAAGCAACTTCTGCGTTACTTTTAAACTGGCTTTTTTTGCTGCAGGGTTCACAAACTTCAGCTGCATCTTATGTGTGAATTTGTTGGCGCAACATACTAGGCATAACTTAACCAACATTTAAATATCGACATGCCCACATACCAGCATGGTCATATACTTAATATCATCATTTTTGCTGCTGGCATTTGAAATTTCGGTGACAGATTTCTTTTTTGTTTTTTTATTATTTCTTTATGTTTATGAAAATCAAATTCTATATTTCTTTCTAAAGTTAACATATTTTCACGCTTTATTTAAATGAAATTTTAAAACTATTTCTCAAATTGGAGAGAAACTGGATTTTTCTATTACACGTAACAGAAAGTTCTTAAATTTGTGACTCAACGGTGAAATGTTTTTTTTCTTCTCAGCATTCGAATATGATGGCACTCGATACTATTCATCGCCTATTTATGAGCAAAATTAGGTTGAGTACTGAGTATTAGGGATTAGATACCCGTTCCGAAAACGCATTTATCAAAAGCTTCGCCTTTAGCAATACTAAAGTTGTTGCCGAAACACAAACCAAAATTCATCTGCCGTCTTGCCATCCTCAATGATAGTTGGAACTGTAATGTACTATATGCCGATTGCAAAAAAATTACTACTCAGCAGATATATTTTTCGACAAGACTCTTCCATCGAACACGTTTCTGGGCTGTTGTTTTTTGCGCCGTCACATGGATGTCGGCGGCATCTGCTAGTTCGCGCCAGATGATGCGGAGGCATTTGTTGACGAAAGATTGTAGCCCCTGCGTGATGGTGTTGGAGACCAGCCATGTTTCACTTCCGTACACCAATGCAGACTTCACACTTCACCTGAATATTCGAATTATGCAGCCCGCACCACTGCAATGCTTACCAGGCATCTTTGAGTGAAAGATTCGCTTACTTTCTGAAAGGTGGTCTCATTTTTTTACTGACTACAGAAACTTGTTCAGAATGTGAAAATTCGTGGGAAAATTTCTCAAATGGCTCCTTTCCAAGTATTTCCGCCTGACCTGGAAACCAGATTTTAATAACTCTATATTATTTAACATCACATAAAGAAACTCTGTATTACCTTGGAGAACTAGTTTTGTAGAAGCAAATTGCCTGTAATGCAAACTGACTTCACCGTCAACTTCTTCCTCCACTTTAAATGGCATAGTTTGTGGCCTTAGAGTTGTGTAGACTCTATGGACCCAGTCGTCATTGGAAAGGGAAGTCCCCTACTCATAACCCAGGCATACCTATATCCACATCACGTTGTTTTGGACTCACAAGTCTGTTTTTTTTCTTTTTTTGTTTTAAATGGCGCTTATAACTTTTCTTGAGTGTTTGGACGAGCTCCTTCCTCGTATTTACTTATGTTGCGCAGATGCTGCTTTTTATGAGGAGCTTCTTTAATAGCATAAATACCCTCGGAGGTTTGCCATTGCGTGCCGAGAGGCAACCGCTTTTAAAAAGAACTTGTTCTATTATTTCGTTTTTAAACCCGGGATTGCGATCCTGTGGACTTCCGAATGGTAGTTACGGCGGTCGCCGCAGTCACCGGTCAAGTTAATGGAATATGTGACTCTAGTACTCGTGTATTGAAGTTTAATCAACATAGAGTTTCGAGAGCTCAAATAGACTAGCCTTGGACATTTAAAAGACCCAATTATCTACAGTTAAGCCACCACCAACTTCCGCCTCACTATATATTATATCACACATCACTATTCCTGAATATTCCTGTTCCGTTTAAGCTTATGCGTAGTTTTTTAAAAGCTGTGAATATCTCGACTTAGACTCAAAAAATTCAAATTTAAGCAGACTGGCTTATTCTCTTAAATTTTTGTAAAGGTAATGGGTCAGACTCTGTAATTCACTTCCCAGTGAATTTCAATGCAATTGCCAGAAAATTTCAAAGAAATTAGACCGGAATTGAATTAAATAACCTGCCCGAATATGTACATATACAGGGTGGCCGATGGGAATCTGACGTTTTTGAAATGAACAGTACACAGTTATTTTAAATGAAATATTTTATTTTAATACACAAAATTCTTTGTCATGACATGCCATTTGAAGATGAATATTATTTGTGAAAAATTACGTCGGGTAAGTGGTGCCCATCCTCCTGAATGCAGTTTTCCTGCCCTCTCTAAAAATTGGCCATCATACGAGTCATCAGTTCAACATCAATTGTAGCCACTTCTTTCCTGATTGCCTCTTTCAGTTCTGCATCTTGTAAGGGTGAAATTTTAAGTCTTTCTGTAAAATTTTTCGCAGAGATTCACGGCTCATTCTTAATTCGCGCGCGTGTTTACGTGCAGAGCGCCCAGGGCTACGAGTCAGCGCGGCTCTTACTCGCTCGATGTTGTCTGGTGTTCTTGCTGTCTTAGTCGGACCTGGTGGCTTCTTTTTCACAATAGATCCTGTTGTTCGTAGATTATGAACCCAACTGAGAATCGTGTTGCGGCTTGAAACGGTTCCACGACGCCCACGATTGAAACGCACACGAAAAAGTCGCTGCACGGTAATAACAGACCCGCCATTCTGCACAAATGCGTCATACGCAAACATGCGATGTTCAACCGTCCACCGCTCCATAGCTACTGAAATGGCATCGAATGGCGAGATTACTGGCTTGTAATTCGCCTCCCTACTCCTCTCACCGGCTAGTACTAGCCATCCCAAAAACGTCAGATTCCCTCAGAGAAAAATTTACATTATATTGCAATTATCGTTATTCTAAAACCAGTTAAATCCTGTTTAACAAGAGCTGGATAGAGAAACTGAGTCCAGTGGAGCTATCGAATTTTACAAATTATTAAATTACTTCGACAATTTAAAGGCAACATTGCGCTCCGAAAACAAAACTTTTTGGCAGCTTTTCAAAGTTAAGGTAGAGCACTCCGACCAGGGTGGCCATCCTGATAAACCAATCATAGGAAATGCGAAATCGTCAAGTTGGATAAACATGTCAGCCTTTATTCCATTGCTCATGAATTGTAGATTAATGGAGATAATTGTAACTATGTTAATTTCATCATACAAATAATGCGAGAAAAAGATTTGAAAACTTTTCACAGCACCTAATATAATATACCATAAGTTGAGAGTGCAAGCAGAGTTGTGTGTTACATATTCGATATAAATTAAACAGGAACTGAATCTAAAACAATGGAGCTTGGTAGGGAAACAAAAAAGTATGCCATAAATAGCAAAAGATCGCACACAACTACCAAAAATATTGAAATTTATTAGTCCCTTACATTCTAAAGCGTATGCTGCACACATACACAAAAACCAAGTAAAAAGAAGAAGAGAGCACAACAAAAGCTTTGCCTCGGAGCAGCTGTTCAAAACGACATGTGAAATTTGCAGCATTGGCAACGAGGAAAACAATTGTCTTACACACGCAAATAAAATAATAAATATTCCAAAATGCATACACTCACACAAATGAAGCAGTAGAGACGCACAACTACTTGCAAGGAAATTATTTTACATGCGCATTTAATAGACACATATGCCGTTGCAGCATAGAAATAAATTACCCAGCAGTAAATGTGGAGACTCAAGGCTGACTCATCCTAGAACGATATCTATTCGCGCTTATTCTTCTACTACCGAGGTACCATATTTTTGCATAAATATCGGCTAGTAGTCTCATAGTCCGATAGTATAAATACCCAACATTAAGCTAGTTTTCACTGATTGCCATTGAATTTTCTGATTAGATTAAAAGTTATTTATTCAAATTTATTAAAATCATTTAATCTTTAATGCACAGCTCCCAGGCAAATCTTCAATAGGTAGAGAGAGGAACGGATATATGTTATTAAAGGTAGAAGCAACGGTGAAGAACATAGGCCAGTGAATAGAAAGTTCAGGACAGAGGTTGGCAAGACAGTTTATTCTTCCTTTTAGAGGAGCATCAAGAAGGCTCCTAAACATGGATAGAGAAGACTTACGATTCTATACCACGCGTTGTAGCCTTTATAATCATGCGAGGAAACTATAATAGAATTAGTTTAAAGAAACGACTGCCAGTTTTGTGAACTGGACGATGAAACGGCAGTGTCCATCTTCTGAGGTTGGGTTAAAAATGCCTTCGCACCATATATATAGTAACCGTCGCTACTACGTGTGTGGTGATTCCACTAAAAATATCCCTCCTCTTCTCTTGGAGTTTTCCCTCCACCCCGGGACTGCTTCCGCATTGCTTCGAGGTAGAGGGCCAAGACGGCGTCCTAACAAGGACACTTACTTACTCACTCTGCGTCCAGGGTCGCCTGTTTTGAGAAACCTATGCTCAATGCTATTCAGCGTGACTTTTCATTTCGCGCTTCTTTTTTCGGATAATATCCTCCACAAAATTTGTGACGGCATTCCATTTTTCTTCGTCTATCATCATTTTTTCGATAATTTCTTCAGGTGTAAATACACCAATAGCTCGTTGCAGACCTGTTTTCTCTACGTTCCACCTCTCGCATTTAAAGAAGGTGTGCTCCGCATCATCATACTCAGTATCTCCATATATGCAGTTTGGTTGGCTCACTTTACCCATTCGCCACAAATACTTGCGAAAGGACCCATGTCCGGACAAAAACTGTGTGAGGTAATAGTTAAACTCACCGTGCTTTCTTTCTACCCACTTTTTTAGATCGGGTATTAGTCTCGCTGTCCATCTACCGTACCGTTCAGAGTTCCATCTTGAGTGCCAAAGTGGGAGCGTTTGAACTCTAATATCGGAGAAACGTGGTACTGAGATTCCTGTGTTTTTTACCTCTCATCTCCGTTTGCGTTCTTGTGCTAGAATATCTATAGGGATGGTTCCGCTGATAACTAACACCGCTTCAGATACTGTTCTGTATGACGAAGCCACTCTGAGAGCGCAGGTGCGTTGCACAGAATGCAAAGTTTTCCGCCGGCATTGCACCCTTAGCGAATCTGCCCATATTTCGCATTCGTATAAAAGAATCGAGTTCGTCGTGTCCATTAAAAGTTTTCGCTTGTTCTGCGTTGGGCCTCCAAGGTTTGCCATGAGCTTGAGCTTGTGTCTAATTGCACTCCTAAGTACTTGACCTTTCTTTTTGTCGATAAAGTGGCATCGAGTACTTGTATGTCTACTTCTAATGGGATACGTCAGTTCGTTAGAAGGATTAGCTCTGTTTTCTCTCGTTAGCTCTGTCGTTTCGGGCGATTAAAACACCTACAATGTCAGCTGCGTATCCCACTAAATGCACATCCTCAGGCATCTCTATTCGAAGGATTTCATCGTAGCTTATATTCCAGAGTTCAGGTCCGAGTATTGATCCCTGGGCCGCACCTGCTGTTATTTGTTTGGTCTTACACCCTTCTCGCGTTTCGTATAAGAGCACGCGATTGCTTAGACAGCTAAGAATAATCTTCAAAAGATTATTCGGGATCTTGAAATTTACCTTTAAGGCTTCAATTACGTCGTCCCAACTTAAACTGTTGAAAGCATTTCTAATATCCAGTGTGAAGACTAACACACGTAGGTGGTGTGACTCTAAATGCATGAGTGATAAGCCTCAAGTTATAGTTCGTTATCAAGCACAATATACTACATCAGAGGTCGCACTGCACTATTGTACAATAAAAATAAAACAAACATACGTACATATGTAGGTAGAATGAAATCATACATGGCCACGGTGTCTTTGAGACCACGCGTCGGTACTAGAAAGTAATCAAAATCCGAAAGTTCTTACGTTTTCCGTTGGAATGTAAAAATTTCCGGCAGACAAAGTTTCATAAACCTACTAATTTTCTTATTTTATTCAGTTTAATACGCGCACATTTCCAAACGATTAGAACCGTTTCCGAAAAACAAATTAGAATACATGGGTAATATAAGTTGCTTGTCATTATTTTGAATGGAACTTATTTTTTTCTTTTAATTGCATAGCAACCATTTGCTTATTTAGCTCAACTATCTTATTTTGAGTGATCAAATTCTTTGTTTTCGTATGTAAAAAATAATTGAAATGCGCAACCTGGTTTCGAAATTTCTTTATTGTGCCGTACACTCGTATATACAGGGTTATCGTGAAAGTTGTCTCAGATACTTTAAGGTATTATTATTTAGGTTAAAATACATTTCATTTCGATGAAATTTTACTGCGTTATTGTGCACATTACTGAAAAGATGCACGAGTTCATCTAGACGATCTAGAACAATATAGCAACTACGTGACACTATGGTATGTTAGAGACATTCCGAAAAATCGTATTTATAAACCGAGTTGGTGTATATGAAGAAATACTTTTGCAAAACATGTGGCTGCTGGCTACGTATGGATTGAGAAATTTATAGAAATCATATTAATGGTCCAACCTATCAAATCGAAAACTATAATGGTTCGTCGGTTTCTTTATCAACAGCAAAAAATTTGAAAAATGAAAAATTTCTATTCACCCAGAGTGGTCCCATAAAGGGGCGTGATACCTCCTGCATGAGAGCATGACAACTTTATAAATTAGTCTGAATGCAGTCTGAACAATAGCGATTACAAAAATGTAATTAAAACACTTGGCTTTCAAGCTGAAGGGAACTTAATGCATACATTGGCGTAGTCAGAGGGATTTCGCTTCCATTTTTATGAAAGCCCCAGTTGAGGGCAAATGAAAATTCGAGGGAATAAGAACATCAAATCAATCCATATCTCTTGACATCCATATCTCTCTACTTTATAGTAAGTAGGCTATTCTGTAGTTAGGCCCTCATTCATTAAACTGGGGTCCAATTTCATGTGTCTTTTATCATACCAGCCATATTTTATTAGAAGTAGAAGCTTGAATAATGACAACGCCATCCAAATGGATACAAATACTCCAGATCTGAAAGTATTCGATGCTGTACCTGCAAATGGCTCCTTTGGGCTGCCATGATAAGATATTCATTTTGGTTCATTTGGTGTGTCCAACTGCCTCTTCCTAGTGGCTTTGTAATAGGATCTTTGCAATTTTTGGCTCACAATAAATGGAATTCAATCTTCATTGAAACAGCACAAAAATATTGCAGAAGTTGTTGCACAAAATTAATCATCTAATTTTTTAAATACCGTTTTTTTAATTATTTTGATTGTTGGACATTTATGACCATTTCATCACATTTCCCATGACTTCCTGGTGATAACTGTTCGCATTCCTGTCAAAAATTCTCTTTAAGGCCTGCGAGTTGATTCCGCAACTGGGAAAGCTTCTTTCACACTATCCATTGTTTTTTTTTTTTTTTTTTTTAATGGAGGTGGCACAAAGCATTGAAAGCCGAAAAGTGTGGGACTTGCCTTTCGACTCACCCTCTAAAAACCCACCCCAACTCCGTTTCCCTCCCACCGCGGGACAACCGTTAGGCATGACTTCGCGGGAGGTGGAGCGGCCTATTGCCAATTCTTGAAAATTTGCGCTGTGTTGTTCAGCGACGTCAACCGTCAAGTATCACTTGACGGGAAGGGGAGCGGCCTATTGCCTCTTCATGAAGATCTGCGCTGTTGTTCAGCGCGACGCAGTTTGCAGATTACTATTTTTGCCATATTACATACAGCGGACCAATGTTCTTCTGACTCTATCATAATATCGACTAGGTTATCAGCCGAAATTGGCTTCCCCACCGTAGTGCTTAATTCCTCCCTTTCGAACACAAATCGCGGACAGACAAAGAAAACATGTTCTGCGTCTTCTACAGCTGATGCACAATGAGAACAGTACGGGTCGTCTTCGTGCTTAAACATATATAGATAGGATTTAAAACATCCATGTCCCGTCAGTATTTGGGTCAGATAATAGTCTAACTGTCCATGCTTACGGCTAACCCATTTGGCTATTAAGGGAATCAGACGGTACGTCCAGCGTCCGTTCAGGGACGAACTCCAACTTCCCTGCCATGAACGCAAGCTACGCTCTCTTGCTTCCTTGCGTATTGTCTGTCGTTCTGAAGTAGCTTTGTTTTTGTAAACTTCAGCGTACTCTTTTGCCATTAAATTTATTGGGAGTAGTCCTGCAATAACCATAATGGTGTCTTCTGATACCGTTCGGAACGCGCAGCACACTATGAGGGCACTCAGTCGATACACTGATTAAATACAACTCACATATGAGCTGCAATTAGTTGCTTCCGCCCATGCTGGAGCTGCATACAGCAAAATCGATGAGACCACGGTAAAGTAGTCTCCTACGGTTTTGCCTAGAGCCTCTAGTGTTCATCATTATGCGCGTCAGTGCTGCTACTGCCTCTGCCGCTTTGCTGCTTGTGTATGATAGGTGATCTCTGAAGTTCAGCCTATGGTCAATTAATACGCCCAGGTATTTAATGAACGGTTTCGATCCTATGGTATTTTCGCCCACCATTATATTTGCCGACTCCACCTTCTTCCTGCTGCTAATCAGCACTGCTTCCGTCTTATGATCCGCAAGAGTTAGACCATTCTTGCGCAGCCATTCTTTTACCATGCCGACAGCCTGGCTGCAGGTTGCTTCAGCTTGCTGTAGTACTTTAGCTACGCCACAACAGCGATATCGTCAGCAAACCCTATCATTTTGGACCCTGGGGATAAACTCCCCACTCGTAAGACTCCATCATACATAATATTCCACAGCAAGGGGCCTAGGACTGAGCCTTGTGGAACTCCGCCAGTTATTTTATATTCCCTAACACCCGCATCGGTATTATAGCGAAGGGTTCTGTTAGTGAAATAACTGAGATAATCTTTCGTATATACGTTGGAACCTGGAAGCAATCAAGCGCCATCAGAATCTGGTTCCAGTTCGCGGTATTGAAGGCATTCTTTACGTCTAGCGTTGCCATTAGGCAGTATTCCTTGCTACCGTATAACCACCGAGTTCCTTCGATTGCCTTCTACGCAATGCTTTTAACCGCAACTACAGATAGACCGCCTGCGTCATCAATGGCAGCCTCCAGACGATTAGCGATCAACCGTTCTAGAATTTTACCTGCGGTGTCGAGCATGCAAAGGGGGCGGTAGCCTGTAGGATCTTCCGCTGGTTTAGATCCTTTTGGAATCAGCACCAGTTTCTGTAACTTCCACTGAGTAGGAAATGTGCCTTCTTTTAGGCATGTATTGTAGAGATCTACAAAAATGTCGGTATGGCTTCGAATTGCCACTTTTAGTGCCTCGTTGGGGACTCCGTCTGGGCCAGGAGCTTTATTGTTTTTGATCCGTTTAGTGATCATCAGGAGCTCGTCTTTGTCTGTCAACTGTATATTTTGGTCCCCCTCACAACATTTTTCCAAATCATAGGCTCGGAGAGCATTGTGGCCCGTGCTGTGTGTACGGTTGGGCCACTTGTTCACCAAGGCTCGCTCATCCTTTCACGGATTTTTAATCGAAGATTTTACTTATTGACATTACGGCTTTAATGGAAATGCGCCTTGTCGCTTATGATGATTTTCGAAAAAAAATCATCCTCTTCTATGTTGAGATGCAAATGATTTCACAGTCATGCCTTTCAATAAGATCCATAGCAGGCAGGGTCCTTCTGGTAATGCCCCATTGCGTGGCCCATCGCCTCGTTAATGTTTCTTCATTCATAACATCCGCAGCCACAGTCGCGACATTCCCGGTGGCGGCCACGCACTGCAAAGTCGCGTGTGTTTCCAGTCTGATCGAGTTCAGCCGGAATGTTTGCTCAGTTAGCGCAACATAATTTAGAAATTGACATCGATATTCACGCTGCACCAACATCACCGTCCGGATATTGACCAAAAAATTATAGAATGTTTTACTCAAGAGGCAGAGCATTTGGCTTAGTAAGAAAACAGGTTTCCAAAAGAATACCAAGTAAGAACTGAATTCACGTATTTGTTGTTTAGGGATGTAAAGAACATTGTTTTCGTTTTACTGCCGGGTATGCAAATGTAATTGTATGTGTACTTGCCACACCATACGTTTGCAGTTATGTGTATTTGAGCAGCTACTCCAAGTAAAATTACCTGCTTTCCGTTTGTCCGTCTGTTCACTCACATATGGGTTTCTCTTTCTCTACCCTACACCTTTAGTTCCACGTTGGCAGAAGACGAATGGCTGCTACAGTTATTCACTTTTATTATTTCCATGTTGCACAATGCTTTAACTGACTTTACGAACACATCTTCTAAATAGTACACATGCATGATGAATACGTTTAAGGTGAAAGTGCAGGTCTGTATGTGTGTACATGCCATATGTATGTGTGTGAATTCGCAATGCAGTGAAATTTTTCAAAGTGAATTATTTCGTTGCTTAAAGAAATCATTCGTAGGTGTGAATTATGAATTATTGTGTGTGTGTGTGTGGATTATATGAAATTGCGAGTAAATAAAAAGAAAATTTATGCAGTTAGAAAACGGTAAATATGAGCACTCGAATGTGTTTTTAACGAAGTAGTTCTTCACTCTGTAATGCGATATAATTATCGCCAACGTGCGACGAAGTTAAGGGGGGAAGCTGGTCTAGAGCGCAAAAAATGGGCATATTTTATGAATTTATTTTGACTCAACAAAGGAATCAATCGAAAATCTGTGAAATAGGTTTAATAATATAGCTTTCATGGTACAAATACAAAATTTTTGTCTGAATTAATTTCAAAATGGCCGCTGTCCAGCAGTTCTCCTAAGGCGCCTTTTTTTCTAGTGGGTCCATTGCCGAAGACGTAAACTCCTTAATTTTTGTCCTGGATCAAAAAATAAAAATTTTTTAGTTTCTATATAACAACAGAAAGAGACGTACGTAGGATTTTTTCGATATTTTGTTTTTTCGCGAAATGGTGCACGTTTGAACAAAAAGTTACAACTTTCACTATAAAGAACGACATAAAATTGTTGATTAAAAAAAAACTATGTAATATAAATAAAAAATCCTACGTACGTCTCCGGAGAAAGGTATTTCGAATGTATTGTCAAAATTTCGTAAGAATCGGTAAAGATTTGTTCGAGTTATGTCTTCGGCCAGTTTAAAAAAAGTGATTTCGAGAAAAACGCGTTTAAAGTTGTAAGTAGCGTTCGGGGCATACCTGCGAGGCACTGCCGTCGAATGAAAAATTTGGGCATTTAGACATTTTTGCTGGCATCCCTCATTTGGTATATTATTTCTAAGACCCTAAAGCACCTTTTAAGACAAAAAAAAATTTTCGATTTTTTCAAAATTCTAGACCAGCTTCCCCCCTTAAAAAAAATGCCAAATAAAGATAATTTGGCTATGGGTATGTTCTGGAAAAGAAGAAGTAAAAAGAAGAAGAACTCGAAGAACTCCAAATAAAAACAAAATTCTTTGGATTAAAGATCAATGAAAGTAAATCGAAATACCTCTGAAGACTTAATACGTTGAGAAAAGCGCCAGACCCTGCAATTGGTGATCATAAATTTGAAAGCGTTGATCAGTAGTCGTTCTAAGATGAACTGTGGTGTGGGAGCTGGCTTCCATTCGGAGCCACTCAACCTATCTCAATCAATTCGTCTTCCTGATTATGCCACCGTGTTCCAGGCAGAACTTTTAGCGATTAGAGAAGCATGCAAATCCCTAGAACTCTACAAGGAAGTTGGTGCAAGAGTAGCTATCTTCTCAGACAGTCAAGCAGCTATTAAGGCCTTAGACTCCAACTACATTTCATCCAAACTGGTCCTACAGTGTAGAGAGGAGCGGAAACTGCTCAGCCATTGGCTTGAAATTACTCTGTTATGGGTTCCCGGTCATAGGAACAAACGGGGCAATAAGATAGCGGATGAGCTAGCAAGAAAGGGCTCGACACTAGACATAGCAGAGGCGGTGGCAGTCTCCACCCCACTGAACACACTGAAAGCATCCATTGCTTCACACGATCATGCTTTAGCCGAAAGAAGATGGAAGCAAATACCTACATGTATTACAACAAAAAATACATGGCCGTCATACAAAATCCAAAGGACGAATGACCTGCTAGGATGTTCTCGGCCAAACATTTCACGTATCACTGCAACCCTTACAGGACATTGGAAAGTAGGGGATCATGCAGCTAGACTCAATCTGCCCTTCAATCCTATCTGTAGAAGCTGTCAAGCGGAAGGGGCGAAGGAAAGTCTGTTCCACTATTTATGTCAATGTCCGGGACTAGCCAGGGCACGACTCCGATCCTTCGTTAAGCCTTTCCTGCAGCAAATTAGGGAAATCTCAGACATCGAGATAAAGGATTTGCTGCTATACTTGGACCTCACTAAATGGATCTGACTTGGAGACAAAAAAAAAACATCATCACACGAGATAGTGGTAGTAAAACGGTGCTGGTCACTAATTGGACGCATTTCAGTTCAGAATCTCGGTGAAACACCAAAATTAAGAAAAACATTTTGTTAATAGCGGTCGCCCCTCGACAGGCAATGGCAAACCTCAGAGTGTATTTCTGCCATGAAAAAGCTTTTCATAAAAATATCTGCCGTTCGGAGTCGGCTTGAAACTGTAGGTCCCTCCATTTGAGGAACAACATCTAGACGAACACCACAAATAAGAGGTGAAGCTCGGCCAAACACCCAAAATGGGTGCTCGCGCCAATTCTATATATATATATAAGCTAAGACTAACATCGAGCTGTAGTGCTATTCTTGTGATGACGGTATGTTCTAGCATTCCAGACGTTACTCACGCCCACTTTCTTTTAATTTTTTATATGCAGCTACAAAATGTGTATTATATGTACCGGTGTTTGCGCAGTCGGCGCAACCCATGTAGCCACTGTACTAATATTTGCCTACACACATAGCTATACACATCCTTATGCAAGTTGCTCTACGCAGCAAAGAATCTAATATTGTTTTCTAATAACTTTTTTACTAAATACAATAAACAATATAAATCTTAATTTTAACCCTTACTTGTTCCATTGTTTGTCTGTTTGTATACTGCAGTTTTCTAGTTTACAAGTGTCAATATGAATGACGTTCGGCGCCATTTGCAGAAATTGTAAATCATCTGGTAGGGGGAATAATTTTGCGAATTTGTATGACAACAAAAGGATTTACTACTGCGTTAATTTTTTAATATCCTTGTTCACTTCGTTCAGGGGCATAGAGCCTGACATCTGCTAGCTCGCGTTACATCGACCTTCGCCAAGTGATCTTTGGCCGACCGCGACCTCTGCTCTCTGGCAGGTTCCAGTCCAGTAGCATTTTCGTGATGCTATCTGGCGGTGGGTTTTCTAAGCATGTGATCTATCCACCGCCACTTTCTGCGTTTGATTTGCCATAGGACGGGCTTCTCCTTCGTTGATCTCCACAACTCATCGTTGCTGATGGTGTTCGGCCAAAATATTCCTGAGATGATGCGGATGCATTTGTTGGCGAAATATTGTAGCCTCTGTATGATATTATTAGAGACCAGCCACATTTCACTTCCGTACACCAATACTGACTTCGCACATGAACTGAATATTCACAGTTCAGAGCGCCTGGTGATTTGCGAACTGCATGAATTTGCCCGAACGCCGCCCTTGCTTTGTTTAGCCTGCAGTTGACATCTTCGTCTGCTTCACCGTCTGTCATGATAGTGCAGCCGAGGTAGCAGAAGCTTTCGACAAACTCCACCCTGCACTCGTCAACCATTGTAGGTCTTGTTTTATTGTGGTTGGCTATCATAGCTTTTTTCTTTGGCGATGTTGTCCTCCAGTGCGTGCCAGCGTGACTAGTATGTCCGTGGGTTTGTGACAGACACAGTTGTGTCATCTATTCGCCTTTTGCTAACGAAGAGGCCTATAGCCAATACTTTCGGATCTTGAGCCTGATGTTCAACATTCGTGCCACTTTCTAAGAGGTCTTGCGGCCGCTTTACGGTGGCTCTTTCTAACAAGGGTTTTTAGGGTAAAAAAAAAAATCGATTTTGGTTTATTTGAGAAAATGAATGTACATAATCTCAAGAATGTTGTGTCCAAATTTTAAGTCAACCGGTGCAAAACTCACAAAGTTAGAGCATTATAACCGTTGGCCGCTCCGACTCGGCTACCTGCTATAGAAAACTTTAAATCGATTTTCTGGAAAACGACGTTTTTCAAGTCGGTGGACACTTTTTCTCTGAATCTACTCGACCGATCTTCCTGAAATTTTGTACACACTTTCTCTACATAATTACCGAGGTAACCCTGGGAGGTTTTTTTATTTTTTCAATTTTTATTTATTTTACAATAAACAATGTTATGCGATTTATCGTCTAAAAATCGCACTTCTACTTCAAATGTTAAAAAAAATTGAAAAAAAATTTTTTTTTAATAAAAACTCGATAGGGTTACCTCGGACAATTGATTACCTAATGAAAACTCTTTGATTTTTTGATTTCAAATAATCCAATGCTGAGAAAAACTGTTCACGGCAAATTGCCTTTTTTTCGAGACGTCTGCGTAGATCTGCTGTCAACGGCTCAATTTTGTATATTTTCTTGTGAAAATATTTGAAAATATTTTTGAAATATGAGTTTACAGTATACTAAAAAAATTCATAAATAAGTGCATTTTTTTAGTGGAATTAACCCTATTAGTCTTAACTTGTTTGGTTCAGCACGTCGAATTTTCATTAATACAGTAATACTTTGTTTTATCGTATAAAACGGGGGCATGATTTTGATGCTACTTCAATAACATTTAAGTCGAGTTTAAATGACTTATAAAAGTGATCTTACTTATGGGGATTCAACATAAGCAGAATGTACTTTCCGTAGTTTTTCTATTTTTATCTGCTCTTCACAAATGTCCAAAAAATATACCAAGATAAAAAAACTAGATAAATATTTTGTGCTGTTGTTTTTATTTTCCACTATAACATTTTCCACTATACCTATAACATATTTTTTAATAAAGCTTATGGTGTATTGTTTATAATTTTTGTCTATTTATACGTCATTACATACAGATGTCATTTCCAGAGCTATTATTCTAATTAGCCATTTGCAACTTTTGATTTTTATATTTTACTTTCCACTTTGCTTGCTATGAGCACTTTGACCTTAATTTATAGTGAATTTGATCATTGATTCATATTTAATTGCAAAGTTTTTACGGCTGACTGGCTGTACTTATAGTTTATTGTGCGGTACTTGAAATTTGCCTTTCAGCATTGATGCACTTAAAACTTTTTGTATCAACAATTATTCACTAAAAGTTTGCCCACATGAACGATATGTTGGTATGAATATGTATGTATGTATATATGCGCATATTTATTTTCAAACCGTTTTCTGCAAACTATTAATTCATTGGAAAAAATATTCCACAATTTTTAATAAAGTAGGGCAAATCGTAATAGTAATTAATTAAGTTTAAAATGGTTATTAAATTAAAATAAATTTGAAGTATTTTTAAATTTAATTGACAAATTCTCTCAAATATACTTGCCATTTCATTTTTAGAGTTTTAATTACAATAGTTGATGAAATAACTTTTTGTATAATTTGTAGTATAGTAAAAACAGTAGCAGAAGTATCTCACTTCATGCCAAAAATAACTAAATACGTAATATAATTAAGTCTGTTTTAAAATCATTTTTTATTCAAGCAATTAAGAGGGAGTAATACCATCAGCTCCATCAGAATGGGGTAGATATCTCCGAGGCATTTGATACCGAACGAGACATAGTGACTCACTGTCGTGTGACTTCTTTAACCTGATGCTGGAAAAGATCGTGCAATCCTCAGATAGTATTTATTGTAAGAGAGTAAACTTGCTGGCGATTACTTTACTGACATTGACATCAACGGCCTTGATAATCGTCCTAGTTAATTTTGCCTTTTTTAAACTTCGAATCAAAGTTAATGGATTTGGTGATGAGCGAGGACAAGAAAAAGTACCTCCTGCAATCACGCGAACGATGATAGAACCCTGACTGTAGACAGTTAAAATTTTCAAGTAGTAAGAGACGATAATAATGTCAGCATTCAAATCCCACTTGCCAACAAGTACTACTTTCGACTAAGTAGACAATTGAGTAGTAAAGTCCTACCTCGACAAACAAAACAAAAAACTAAGTCTCACATCATGAGTGTCCTATTGTAACGATGAAAACATGAGGGGTCCCTTGAAGTGTTTGAGAAAAAATTATGCGGAAGATGTTTTGAACTTTGCGCGCTGGCAACGGCGAGCATCGCAGGCAATACAAGACGGTATAATTGCTGGAAACATTTTAAAAGAAACATGAATTGCTGCCACAGAGTCGGGATTACGACCTCGCAGTTAGGCGGCAATATTTAACTTCTACCCACCCTCCATCTCAAACAGTTCAACTACAATTAAGACCCTTAAGTCAGCAATGACTAGCTGATTGATTGATAGCCCTTTTCTTCTTCAGCGAATAGAGTTTAATGCTCCATCGAAAAATTTCCGCAATAATGAATTTTTTCTCGTATTATTCTTAACCGGACAGATTAAGGCACTATTGCCCAATACTACAATTAAAAAAAAATATTTGTGTAATAATTATTTAATATTTATTTGGTACTTACGTGTCAAGTCTTTATTGTAAATACATAGCTACATAAATAATAATGAATTTATATCTTTTGATGCCAGACATTGGTTTTGTAGCGCCTTATTTTCAAATTTTTCTACAAATTTCAATGCTTCTTGAAATACAGTAGATCCCGAGCTCTGTGCGGTCGGCTTATTACATCGTCAAATTAAAACATGTATGCGATAAAGGTGTCATGTGAATTCTAAAAGAGCACTAGACCTTTGACCACATAACCGTCAACTTCCCGTTAATAGTATAAGGAAGGATAAGGAAAAGAAAGAAGAAAATGCGCTGCTGATTTCTGGGAAACAACTTTTTAGCTTAGACACAGTTCCGCTAAAGTGGCTGATTGAACTATTTGACTGAGGAATTTACTGGATGTCAAAGTGGGCTATTCTCACTACCGAGTTAGTTCATTTTAAGGGCAACCTATTTAACCTAAGCTAACCTATAGGAATAAAAAATATTTGCTAGACATGGTCCAAAAGTCGTATATGTACCAGATTTTATTGAGATATATGTAAGCTGCTTATTTAGTCTATGTATGTAAATACTAAAAAAAAAAACGGGAAGGTAATTAAATTTTAACCCTTTCAGATAAAAGATTGCAGAAAACGCAGTACTGGAACTTAATTTTAGTTTAACCGGTGAGTCTGCAAAAACGCCTCTATTGATTGTATAAAATAAGTAAATTTTGAAATCAATTTCTAATGGTATAATTAACCCTCCGTTGGACACTCGAGCCTAGTCGACTTTGGACGTGAATTTAACATACTTCTATTATAGATTTCTGAAGATTTGAGTTTACAGGTAGCTTTTGATTTTCTATCGATTTATGGATAAAACCTTCTAAAAAGGGGCCTCGAACATAACGAAAAAAGCTAAAACCCAGGAGTTCAACCGAAGGTCCAACGGAGAGTTAACGTTAAGGGGGGAGCCTGGTTTATAAGGTCAAAAAACTCAATTTTTTTTCGTTTTAAGCGATTCCTAATATATTTCAGAATATTCACACAAAGTTACAGAGCCTAATTCTCAATATTTCCGTAGATACAAAGCCAAAGGTAGGCGAGCGTTAGGTAGTTACGCTGTGACCGGACAGCTATAGTACAAACTTTATCTTCTTTTCTCGACTTTTCATTTTTATGATTTCTTTGAATTGGCGTACATGAATGAAAAAAACTAATGAACCTTTTGAAATGAATCATAGCTTGTTCCCTTCAGTATTAAATTCTCCTCTATTTGAACTAACAAAATAGATATTTAGAGAGATTTTTATACAAAGTTGAAGTGAATTTTTTTTTATAGAAAGGCATTTTTTTCTTTAAAACCTCCAAAAAGTTGAAATTTTGGAATTTCTCTCAGTTTTCTTAGTTCATCTAGAATAAAAAATCATGATAATTAGAAATCCATTTGGATTTTTTGCTTTAGATAATAATTACGAGCTGTATCTTGTACGCCAGTTGGAAACTCCAGCGTTGCAGCGCTCTACTAATTTCTATGTTAAACATTTTTTTCAACTTATTTTAACCAGTACAAAAATTTTTTATACTTTTTAAATGATCATTAAAAGATAGAAAAACCTTTGCAGTGCTAAATTAATTTTTTCCTTAAAAAAAATCGCAAAGAGATGCAATTTTTAGACCTCATAAACCAGGCTCCCCCCTTAAGAGAAGAACCGGCTAACGCAATCTCAATGGGTATGTTCGAATCGAGGATTATAGATTACCAGGTTTGACCATAAGCTTTCGTAAAAAATAAAATTATGAGAGTGCCTTCGGTGGGCTCATCAACGAGGACTCGGCAGCAGAATTCTGCTCTCTTATTTCAGACTTATTTTCATACTCGTCCAATCAGTCGTTTACCAGATGGCAACGAAGTAAAATGAGTGAGGAATGTATTGACTTTTTTCTTATATCGCCAACTCAATCTCAGTTTTTGAAAAGCAATCGTTGTCATGGTCTCGGTTACGCGAGCAAATCAGCTGATTCCTTCAAATCGCTAACAGCCGGTAAACGATCTCGTCTTGTGGCCACAGCTCTAAAAATCTTTCTCCATATGTTGGACTTTCTTTCAGACAAGGTTGTAGAATAATGGTCTGCGGTGTTTTTTCTGTTATAGCACTCAACTTGCTAATTTTAATAGTGCAGTGCATTATGCATCGGCAGAAAAAATCATTTATCAGAAATAGCGATTTCGATAATTACATATTCTGTAACAGTTCTGACTTCAGCCACATAAAGAAGCTTTGGCATATTACTAAGTTAGATCCGCGTCAAGTTAGGAGTCTTAAGTGTGTGGGGACACATAATACGTCATACAAAATTTGTCTCTCTCTGGGGTTGACGAACTTAATGACGTAATTTCAACGAATGAATTGTTACCCGCTGACGGCTTTGACTAAAGTTTGTTTATCGTTACTTTGATGCATATGCAATGAATGAACTTGTATACACACACATAAAACTAGAATATCTCGTATAAATGTTAGAGGGTTCTTCCAGTTAAGCGAAAACTTACTGCAACGCCCTATCAGTCACGCTGCTTGATCAAAATGCGTCACTGAGCTAACGAATAAAGTTATATTAGCTGCGGCCTGATTACTGAGATATCAGTAAACGATAAAAAATTTGTTTTTCTAGTCAATCGAATGCGCATAGAAGTGTCATACACATACAAACATACATATGTACATACGCTCATATATACGTGAATACCTATACTACCAACCACCACCTACTAAAAGTAGACCAGCATTCGATTTAAAACACAAAACGCACTGGAGCGAGCAATTTGAAAAAAGGCGTAGGACGCGGTAACTGACGGCGTGAAGATGCTGAATTAGATATAGACTTATTCACATATACATATACGCATATATGTGCTTAAGTAACAGGGGAAATATTCCATGGAATTCCGCGAAATTGAGCGAAGCATAAAGATGAGAAACTGCAAAACTACTTTTCGTTTCAAACTGTTTTCCCTCACCAAAGTTTTCAATGCTACATATTTCGGAGAATTCCAATTTTCCCAGTTTAAGCTGCTTGCGTTACAACGCAATTGTACGAATATGAAGGGATTTTTCTTTTGCATTGCAGTAAGCTTCATGTCAGCCATGCAATTTTCATTGTCAAAAGCCAATTTTCAAACGATTTTGCTAAACTAAAACTGAACTCATGGATGACAATCAAAAATGTTAAAACTTGCGAGTGACATATTGGCATGCATATGTTGGGTTAGTATATATGCGAGGTATTTGCTATTAATACGAGTTGATGGTTTTGCTTGTTGGCAAAAGCTATACAAATTTTAACGGTAGGGTTGGATAAAAAAATTTTAGAGCGATCCGGAACAGACTTTTAAGAATTTAAATTGCTCACTATATGTAGGCGTATGGGTAGTTCATATGCATATAGGCATGTATGTATGTATGCACATTGAACTGTAGTGAAAAAGTGACACACTCCTGAGTCTAAAGTATTTTCACAAGGCCGTTTCGAGCAAAAATATTTTTTTTGGTCGAATGTTGAAGGTCTCTGTTTTATATTTTTCGTCACATCTTCGGCATTTAAAGTCTCAAATTGCTCTTTTGTGTTCTTTGGAATACTTCTTTAGCCAAATTTTAATGATTTTGGGCGAGTTTTAATTTACTTGCCTTGTATCACCTCAATGTTAGAATGGTAAGAACTAAGATCTGATGGGTAAGTAATAGAACTAGGAGTACTAGGAATGGTTTGAAATATAGCAAAACATCGGTAAAACATACTTGTACCGATTATACATGTCAAAGATATAACGAAAAATGTACAAAGGCGACCCAACGGTCAGCATAAAAAAGTATCCATGTTAAAAGAAAATGTATTAGGCTTCAAGTACGTTCACATAAGCATTAATTACCAATAAATCTACAAAGTTTATCTACCCGTTCACATATGCATTATCTAAAATCGCTAGGGAGTCGTTACTTAGCCGGAGGAGACTACAATGCTAAAAACATACTTTGGGGGTCAAGGTTAATAAATAAAAAAGGGAGGCAATTAATTGAAGCCATTAGAAAAAATAATAGCCGGTTTATTAGCACAGGTGAGCCAACCTACTGGCCAACAGATACGAAAAAACAACCGGACTTAATTGACTTCTGCATAATTAAAAATATACGACATGAAAGTCTGACAATAAAATCATGTTTAGAGCTATCCTCAGACCATTCACCATTAATTATGACCTTACTTGGACCTATTGAAATAAAACAATCCCGGGGTCTATATAGATCTAGAACGAATTGGTCTAATGCTTGTTAAATATTAGAACAAAAACTCAAAATAAATATATCACTGAAAGCTCAAGATAAAATTGACTCCGCTATTGTATATTTCAATGATAGCGTAATACAAGCAGTTGCTTCCTCTACACCAACACCGAAAATAACAAATAAAGAAAATATCCCAACTTACATTAAAGAGAAAATCGGCGAAAAAAGAAAACTCCGCAAAACATGGCAAACGACCAGACATCCAGCAGATAAAACCAAACTTAATAAAGCAAACAAATGAGCTAAAAGCACTACTTACACAACACAAGGAGAGTAAACTTCGAAATTATATGGCAAACCTGGGAACAACAGCATCTACAAATTACTCCTTATGGAAAGCAACAAAACACATCAATGGCGCTGTAATATAGTACATAAACCTCCCATCAAAACATAAGCCGGCTCATGGACAAAAACAAGCAAAGAAAAAGCCGATACCCTAGTCAAACACATTTACAAGTGAAATGGATATCAAAACATTAACATTAAATCTGATAACATAATAAACCTTCCGCAAATCTAAACAAGAAAGACCACCTTAAGCGAAATTAAAAATCAAATAAGACAGCTAAACGATAAAAAAGCTCCAGGATCTGATCTAATAAATGGAAAAACTTTAAAAGAGTTACCTGAAATAGCATTTCAACTCTTAAGAAATATATTTAATTGCTTGTTAGAGACTAAATACTTCTCACGACTATGGAAAATTGCTCAAATTACCGCCATATCCAAACCAGGAAAAGATGCCACCAAAACTGCCTCATATCGACCCATCAGCTTGTTGCCAATACTTTCAAAGGCGTTTGAAAAAATTGTTCGACCAATTCGAACCAATTTTGACAGCAAAGCCATCAATTCGGATTTAGACGGCAACACTCAACAGTCCAACAAATCCACAGGGTTGCTAACAAAATACTTAACGATATGAATGACAAAAAATATTGTGTAGCTGTATACCTGGACATTGCAAAAGCCTTTGAAACACAAAAACTACTTCGAAATTTTTAAGAGCTACATAACTGATCGAAAATTGTATATAAGATATGAAGACGAATATTCCGATATTCTACCAATGACAGCTGGAGTACCGCAAGACAGTGTATTAGGTCCTCTCTTATATCTAATATACCCCGCAGATGTGCCAACTCCGACAACAGATAATACAATGATAACAACGTTCGCGGATGATACTGTATTAATGGCATCAAACAATGACGAAAAACTGGCGACCTTTACACTTCAAAAATTAATAAACAATACAGTAAACTGGTTTGACGAATGGGGTATAGAAGTTAATAAAGACAAAACTATAAAAGTTATATATACAAACAAAAAGACATTAAAATATAAGCTTACTTTAAAAAACAACAAAATAAAAATCTGCCCAGCAGCAAAATATCTTGGAACGAAAAACTAACATGGAAACAGCATTTAACAAAAGAAATCAAATTAAGAATACGTACCGGCAATTAAGTTGGCTAATCGGACGAGCATCAAAACTATCACTTTATAATAAGGCGACTATATACAAAACAATTATTACTTCTATCTGGAGATACGGAATAGAAATATGTGGGACGGCTAAAAACACAAGTCTTCAGCTCATACAGCGAACACAATCCAAAATATTACGAAATATAACAAATGCTGGTTTGTTTATTTCCAATGAAGCCATACATCATGACTTAAGCGTAGCCACAATCCAAGAACTATAAGATTTACAGTGTAATTACAAAACAAAAAAAAACAAAAAATAATAATAATAATAATAATTGTTACAGATTCTTCTTACATTGGTACAAGAATATAATAGACCCTAATTGTACAAAAATTACATATTGTTAATATATAACAGACTGTAATAAATAAAGAGGAGATAAAAAAAAAAATAAACATATGCCAGATTACCTGCAAAATTGATAATCAGCTGTCAATTCTGTTGTGAAAGGTTTTTCATCATAGAAATTATTTTTGTGTTTTTGGTTTGTTTAACTATTATTAACGATAGCTGATTTTGAAGTAGAAGGAATAGCTAATTTAATTGAGCAATTGGCTGCCAATGATAAACAGTTGTGCGACATTCGTAAACGACGTTTACTAAGGTTTCAAAAAATACGCATTCGAAATTCGATATTACATTTTATAATAAGCAATAAAGGCCAAAGCATCTATGGGTACACACTATTTTCTGTTATATGAAAGCATAGTTAATAATACCTAACAAACATTTTATTAGAATTACTGTGGGCAAAAAGTAAGGTGAATTTATTTGTCAAACTTCGCCGGATTAAAATTTCGCTCTAGTTATTTTTGTCATGAGTTGACAGCACTGTTAATAGCATCTGGGCCAACTTTCACGTGAATGTCATTATCAGTAATATATTTACGCTTGTGTTTACCAAACGACCAAGAGTGCATTTTTCGATTTTTACAATGTCTGATTTGATTGAGAAGTGCCATCAAATTTTGTTTGCGGAATAAAATTTCGGCTGCGGAAACGTTTAGCATGTTGCAGAAGGCATTTGGTGATTCGACCATGTCGCAGAAAAATGTTTATAAGTGGTACAAAAACTTCAAAGAGGGTCGAGATCGTGTTGATGACTTGGAGCGCTCCGGACGACCATCGACGTCAACAGATGACCAACACGTCAATAAAGTGAAGGAGTTAGTGCTCAAAAATCGTCGGTTGACTGTTAAAAACCTTACTGATATGATCGAAATTACAGAAGGATCTGTGAAAACCATTTTGAAAGACCTTTTGGGCCTACGAAAAGCCAAATCTCGTTTGGTACCGAAAACTCTCAATTTCTTGGAAAAAAGTCGTGGCGTTGATGTGTGTGACACCATGCTTTCAGACTATCAGGACAAGCTCAAATGCATCATTACGGGAGATGAGACTTGGATTTATGCTTACGGCCCTGAAACAACCGACCAATCAAGCGAATATCGTGCTAAAGGCGAGGCCAGACCGAAAAGAGCACGTCAAGGTCGTTCAAAAATGAAGGTCATGATGACCGTTTTTTTCGATTTTCGTGGTGTGGTGCACTATGAATTCGTTCCACCTGGCCAAACTGTTAATAAGGAATATTATTTGAGCGTTATGCGTCGTTTACGTGAAGCAATTCGTCTAAAAAGACCAGAATTATGGGCCAACAACTCTTAGTTTTTGCATCACGATAATGCACCTTCTCACACTGCACTCGTTCTTCGAGACCATTTCGCCAAAACTTCCACGCATTCGTTCCGCAACCACCGTATTCGCCTGATTTGGCTCCGTGTGGCTTCTGGCTATTCCCAAAACTCAAGAGACCACTCCGGGGAACGCGTTTCGAGTCGATTGAGGAGATAAAAGCTGAATCGAAGAAGGTGCTGATGGCTATACCGGAAATGGACTATTTGGCATGTTTCGGGGATTGGAAAAATCGTTGGCATAAATGTATTTCATCGAGAGGGGATTATTTTGAAGGGGATGAAATTAATTTACAAGAATAAATAAAGATTTTTCATTTTACAACCAAATTCACCTTACTTTTTGCCCGCAGTATGCACAGTATGTACATACATACACAAATAAAAGTAAACTTTCAAGAAATGTTAATGCTCGTCAGCACGTATTAACTATGCATACATATGTATATACTAAATACTGTTATTCGCGAATGAACTTAGTCAATTACGAAAACTTAGAAAACAACAAATATACTCAAATATACTTCATTAATAAACATAAAAGTTGAAACTCGATTCTTGCGCGTAATAATAACAGAGCTCGATGCAAATTTAGAGGTAGTCGCAAGCGTTGAGGCTTTTTACAGCTAATAACAGTTTAAATAAACTTTTTTGAGTCAAAATTTTCTTACGATTACTCAAAATATCGCCTCCTCTAGCACGAAAAACGAGGCGCGACGGTCGACGCGTCACCTAGCATACTTTCGTCAAGATCCCCCGCCTTTAATGTGTTAACGAAATACACTTTTAAGCGATAAGTTTTATTTGAAATGAAAGAAATTTTCGATTTTATACACACTCGTTTGTTCAGTACCACACTTTTTCTGAGCATCTGCAACGTCATAACTAGCATCTCGAATACATTCCGAATCTGCATCATTTAAATAATCAACAGCCGATTTAAAGCGTCAAATTTGTCAGCATAGTAATCACATGCTTGTAGTCAAGTTCCTCATCTAGTGACAATTGGTTCGGGTGGCAGTGGAATGTTCGGATTTGCTTGCTTAAACAGGTGTCGTCGAGCTGCTGACTGTGAAGGAATTTAATGGTTTTTTCATTATAAGAATTTGAACTATAGATAAAAATAGCAATACGTACTTTGACGAAGGTAGCCTTTACTTTTGATATCAACAAATTTACTTCATGGAACTCTGAACGAATAAATTCTACCAATCGATGCAATCCATGGGCAAAGCATGTAACGTGTAGCATTTTTCGGAATAAAACTTGAAGAGACTTCATTGCCGAAATTATATATGCAACAGCATCGCTAGTAACGAGCGTAACATTTTCATATTGAATTCCTTCAATAAAAAAGAAACGCAAAAAAAAAAACTTGTTTAGGTAAAGGCTTACATACCTTTGGGCCATAAAAGTAACAATGATTCAGTAAAAAATGTTGCGATCGTATTAGCGTTGCATTTGTCTAATTCTTTAACGTTCAACAAATAAGATTTTCCGCGTTCATTTTAATCATCCAATATGCCAAATACAAAATTCGCAACTGATCTTTTTTCAATATCCGTTGTTTCATCCAGAGTAACCCAAATATGTTTTCCATCAGCTTTTAAACGCAATTTTTCAATCGATTTTTCATACAAATGTGGCACATAATTACAATGAAGTGTACTTTGATCTGGAACTGATTGTGAAGTGTATTTTTCTATTAATTTTACTACACTCGGATGATTCACTTTATTTAATGGAATGTTGGCTACGATTAAAGTTTTACATAAATCCATATTGAATTCCGAAAGATTTGGCCCATGTTTCTCTTGATGATTTGATATTAACAATTGGCTCATTTCACGTACAGAATTCTGTTTTTTTTTTTTCCTTCTTGAGCATCCTTGTGTTTCACTGAATCTATGTGCTGTTTGACTTGAAATATTTTTTTCGCAGAAACCAAACAATTGCAATGTGAACAAAATAAAACTGATTTGTCCGACCGAAAAACGCACAATAAGTTCACCCGGCGTTTCTTAAAATCTTAACCCAATTTTCAATCAACTGATTACTTCAAATACCATGCAATATGATGGAACTGAGAAGGATATGATGGAGCTTACTGCTTTTACTATGCATTTCATACTACAATAACAAGTGACGCATAGCACTTGTCGTTGTGCCCTCCTCAGAAATCATAGTAACCAATAATTGTGCCAAACTCATTTCGTGGAAATTTTCGAGTCCCATTTTTATAAACAAATTTGTCGCCTCATTGGAGAAAGCAAATAAAAAAATTTTGAAACAGATGAGCGCATACAATGTTATAGATCTGTTCTTGAAACGAAAGTTTAGCTGCGAATTGTTTTGCTTTATTTATTTATGTTTTGGTGAGAAGAATGATTTACATTTCTTAAAATTACTCAAAAAATATGCAAACATGCATTTTAAATCGAAATATGCTTTTATGGACGAAACATGCAAAATATGCATGCAACATGTATTTGCATGACTATCACAGCTCTAGTCATAACATCGTTTATGCAAGCACTGTTTTACTTTGGCCAATCCAAGCATATTTTGAATGCAGATATTGCCTCCTCCTATGTAATTTTATTCGTATTTAGTATCACAACGTTAGTTCCTTTTTATTTAAGCTGAACGAAGTTCAACAATCCATTGCTCGATTTCAGATTGGGAAACTTGCTGCAATGGTTATATTTCCTGAAGAAAAGGTGCAATGAGTTAAATATTATATGCATCATCAGTTATCTGTGATCGTAACTCCGAAAAAATAATGATATCGTCATAACCCAAATAAGAGGAATTTTTTGTACATAGTTCAATTTAGTAAACTTTATAACATTTTGATCCATTGGATATATTAGAGCAGTGCAGTTTAAAGGAAAGCACATTAACGATATTGGATCATCATAGCAATTTAACTCGCCTTCTTTGGGATGGCATGGAGCATTATCAATAAGAAGAAATGCTTTTTCCGGAAGTTTTTATGCACGAAGGAACTTTGATTATTTAAGCAATTTTTGATTAAAACAGGATTCTTTATTTTGACAAAAATGAGCATATCTTCGGAACAAATGTTCTGTGAAACCATTCTTCGAATAAAGCTAAGGTCACCCTTAATTTTTAATGAACGCGGATTCGTCCATTTCCAATTACTATTATTTTTACTTTATAATTTCCAGCAGCATTTGTACAAATAAGAAACGTTACGCTCCTTACTGATCTTATGTCCCGGAGACGGAGTTTTTTGGAGCGCACAAGAGTTTATCGGGTAAGAGTTTCCAAAATACGACAGACTCATCGGCATTGTATATTTGCTCTTTTGTCAAATTTAATCCATAAATGTTTTGTTAAATTTGTCTAAAAGTGGGCTGATGTAGTCTCTCTTATTTGATAGTTTTTCTCCGCAAATTTTAAGCTTGTAATCCAACCATTGCTGGCATGGAAGCCTCCAGGCTTTTCCCGAATTTCGGCTTATAATAACTTGGTGTTCTCTTTTAGCATTTCACTGGCAATTGGTAAGTTTTTGATCCTTTGATCCGCACACCAATTGAATAACGCCTTTTAAATGGAAATTCCCACATTTAGTTTGTTCAGAATGTGTGACCACACCATGCAAAGGTTAACGGAAAACTGTCATTTTGTCAGCAAAAGAATGTACCCTTTAATGTACCATAAATCCATTCAGCTGATTCAATTCAAAAAATTGTCATTACCAAAATGACATCGACGATATTTCCTCGTGCTTTGTTCTTACAAACACAACGTAAAAAGAGCAAAAGAGAAAGACAAAACAAAAAGTGTTCTAATGACGTAAGTATCGAGTACCAAGTGAAATTGTCTCGCAAGTATCGAGGTGTGCAAGAATGGAGTTTCTACTGTATGTACTTATGGTATATAAATGTATATTTTTATTGGTAATAAGTCATTTATTAAGCCACCACTTTAACAAACAAAAAAATATTGCTTATGTATGTAGGTATGTGTGTGTGTGTAAAATGGTTTTTAATTTGCGGGGAACTCCCAGCAATCGCTCTTCAGCGCTCATATTATTAGAAGAGCTTGTTCAGATACATCTTATGAGCACTCGCTTCCGTTCGGTTTTAGTTTTCGCTGTTCATCTGTTTGACTGGTTTCATTTCGTGTTTGTTTTTGTATTGTATTACAATGATGTGAAAGATTTGTGTCTTATTATTTAAGTAAACAGAGTGATGAAAAAATCACAGCAGCACACATACAAATACAGGGTAGTCCAAATACGCGTATCTGAAAAATAAAATATAATGAATAAAACTAAATTTAGTTTGATATAGTACCTATTATAGTATGGCTTTATTTACAAGAAGAGATAATCCCGTTATTTATAGAACACAATACAATTAATGTATCTGGCTTTGCTCTCGGCACTTTGCGCCGATAATAATATGTCTGTGCTGGCCTCGAAGTAGCGCAAATCATTCCACCAAAATCGTATTGTCGTATCTAACAACATTTTTGAAAAAAAAAACTGATTCCAATAATCCAAAATGCACATCAAATTAGCACTGTGTGCGATTGGTACCAAACTCCTTTTCAATAAACGCAAAACTTGAGCAACACACCACTTACAGGGTTTGATTGAAAAGTAATGAGCCTTATTTTTTTTAAGCAGTTTTATTAAACTTTTGGCTTATATTATTTTACAACTAATATTCTTCAAAATAGGACCCTTGAACGTCAATACACCGCTGGTAGCGGTCCTTCCACTGCAGGAAACATTTTTTAAGCTCATCCGCCGGAATCGCGTTCAATTGGGCTGTCAGAGTTTTTTGGATCGCCTCGATGGAGTCGAAACGCCTCCCCTTCAGCTTTCTTTTCAGGCGCGGGAACAAGAAGAAGTCCGGAGGGGACAGGTCTGGGCTGTAGGGAGGGTGGGGAACCACCGGACCCCCCATCTTGGCCAATGCAGAGGAAGACGATGTGCGCCGGCGCATTGTCGTGATGAAGGGTCCAATTGTTGACGAGGTCGGGTTTCCGGTCACGATTTCCCGCACATTGTAATAAGTTAAATTTAACTCTTCACTGATCTCACGTAGACCAGCACGACGGTCAATGTTCAAAAATTCACGAACGTGGTTCACATCTTTGTCTGTTTGCGTCGCCGAAGGCCTTCCAGATCGCTGTTCGTTTTCGACGTCCTCCCGGCTTTCCTTAAACGACTTGTGCCACCGTTTTACCTGAGCACTGGACAGAGATTGGTCTCCGTAAGCCTCCTTGAATAACCCAATAGTTTCGGTACTCGTTTTGTTCAGCTTTACGTAGAATTTGATCGAGTAACGTTGCTCAAACGATCGCTGCATTTTCGCTACTGCAAAATCCTAATACACTTTTAAAACAGCTTTCACGCGCGGAGCGATGTTGACTGCACCGCTGTTGCCAGCGAACTGGGACCGGTTCCTAGTGGAAGGGGAAGGTCCAACGATCATTTTCCCCCACCAGCCGATTGGGTTGATCGCTTGGCAGACGCGGGAAGGCTCATTACTTTTCAATCAAACCCTGTCCTTTAGAAAGGTCTTTACTACAGTGTGCGCCATCTCGAGCTTCGGTATGGAAATATTGAATAACTTTGCTATCCATTGTCAGAAGGACTTGAGGAAAAATAATTTGGAAACGTCAATTCAGTACAATTTTAACGATGAATAACTTTACACCTAAAGAACGAGCGGAAATTATGACCACGTATTTGGAAAATGGTCGTTCAATTGTGCTTGCTCAACGTGCATACCGTCGAAAATACCGCGGTCGTAAAGTGCCTTCTGATAACGCCATACGCAATCTGACTAAAAATTTTGAAGAATCAGGGTCTGTAGCAAATCATTATTGAACTTCTGGTTTCAACAAGACGGCTCCCCATGCCACACGGCGATCAAAACGATGAACTTTTTGAAGCTAAAGTTCCCTGGCCGGTTGATGTCGAAAGGTGGCGATGTTGAGTGGCCTCCAAGATCGCCGGATTTGACGCCGCCGGATTTTTTTTTGTGGGGCTATTTAAAAAGTAGAGTATACGCCGAAAAGCGCACTACATTGGAAGCGCTCAGGACCAACATTAGATCTAAAATAGAGGCAATATCACCCGAAATGCTAGCAAAAGTAATGGAAAATTCGAAAAAAAAGAGCACAATATTGTGTGGCTCGTAAAGGTGGTCATTTGTTGGATGTTGTGTTCTAAGTGCAGTTGAAACAGATTGTAAAGGACAAAATGAAATAAAAAAACAACAACAAACATTAAATTTTGCTAGTTGCTAAAGTTATTTAATATTTCCATACCGAAGATCGAGATGGCGCACCCTGTACATTCCCATACCTTGTTCGAGCATAAAGAGACTGATTTTTTCCACGGAGGTACGATACTGTCTGGGTTCAAAATCTGCAGTATTCATATTATTCAAACAGATACCTCTTTTTGGATCACCCCGTATACATGTTAAGCAGCATTTGAACGTAAACGTTTGGTCATAGAAAAACATTTTGAGAAAACAGGTTTATTTGTTATTAACTAATGTGTCATCTTCTATGGCTAGCCCAGCCACTACTCAACAGATTACACGGCCAAAAACGGAAGTTAAGAATATTAATAAGCTAAAGACACGTTGGCCAACCAAATTGTGAGCTCCAATAATATCAATTTGTAGTAGTTTGACTGAACCTTTCGGATACGCGAAAGAAAGCTTCATTATCATAAATGGACTAGCGACAAAACTTTGCTTTGAGTCCAATAAATTCAAGAAATTAATATTAATGAAGCATTCTGAACATTCAGTTTGAGCTGAAGTGCTGTGTAAAAAGCGCCAAATTAGGCAAAAAAAACCAAAAAACGCATTTTGATTAGTCGAAAGAGAAGGAAAGCTTGATTTGCTTTGCCATTTCAAGAAAAACCTCTGTGAAAAGTTCATTTCATCGAACTACACTGTTGGTGCATTCAATTGGATAGTTGAGTGCGAAAGCCGCACGTTGTCGAATTTGACATTTTAAAATAAAATAGCCATTTTGTTGAAAATTTATATTTTCCAAGATTACGTTTAATAGCGTTACTAGATGCATATACATTAACGTAGCACAGCTGTTTGCATGCCGATATTCTTTGTCAAGTAGTTTCAACGCAAAAATGTTTCAATTGATTTGCTGGAACGCTGATTTTAGATATCTACGATTTTCGAACTCGCCGTTTCAATTATGTCTTGGAGTTTTGAATTATTTTAATTATGGTATTTATAGTACTCGCTACATCAAAGGACTATCTCAAAAATGAACAATTGTGAGCCACTTTTTTGGAACTGCGGGTTTTATTTATTTTATTTAGCGAAATTGTGGACGTAGGGGTCTACAGTGGTTCCGCGGAGCATGGAGACAGGTGTTTTGCAACACTCATTCGGCATAGTTTAGATGGTGTATGTAAGTAAAATAAAGTGGCAGTCGGTCTTTAAACCAACTCACTTAGATCTTTACCGATCCATTGTAATACCACCGTCCCAGTTTACCAGCTAATCCTCGTTAAACCATTTTTTTTAGGTGCAAGCCCATTATTCTGGCTGGGACCTACATATATCCGTAAGATCATCGGTATGAATCAAGAATGATGAGCCAAAGTGTTCAAACGTACTGGCATGCCACACAGGACAATGACAAAGAAAATGTCTGGCAGATTATTCCTCCTACTCATTCTTCCGGCTTCTGCAATAGTCGAAATGAAGTCAATATGGAAAAAATCTAAATTACGAAGCGCTTTAGATGTGGTATTAAGATTGAATCGCTGCAGAAAGCAGGGGCAATCCACAACACCTTGAATAACATCAAGCACGAAAAATAAAAACAAAATAGATTGAAGAGACTGCAGAGATTTCAAATCTGTAAGTAGGCATCGAAAATAGTATGAGGGTAGGGAGTAATCAAAACGAAGGGAACGTAGAGCAAAGCCAATGAAAAAATTGTGGATACATTCAATTCGAGATATGTAACAGACAGGATAAGGTCTCCAGATGAAAGATGCATATTTCGTTTTAGAACGAACAATTGATGTGTAGAGCAATTTAAGAGTATAGGACTTGTAATAACACGCCAGTATAGTATAAGATTTCGAAGTTGTAAATACATATATGTAATTAATATATCCAGTATGTCATATGTTGCAGTTACTCGTAATTCATTGAGTACGTGGAGTAATATAAGGACATTTCTCAGCTTATTTTGTATTAAAGCTTGCATTAATGTGTACAATAGTTTGGTATTGAAAATAAACGCCAATAATTTTCCCAGTGTACACTAATGAGGAAGTTCAAAGCATATCGCATTGTGCTTAAAATTAGTTGTCTAAGCGGTAAAAACACAGTTGCTGGAGTTCACAACGCAGAAGTCAAGGCAAGTCATTGTCAAGAGAAGTCGGATCGTATGTTAAGATATTCGCACTTTGAAATATTTTGCAAAAATTCAATGGAAACTATGTAAAATTTATGAAATCGGTAAAAACCATATATTCTAAGAAGAAAAACTTTCAATCAAACAATTTATAGAAAATATTAGAATACGCTGAGGGATTAACACTTTGCTAAAGTTTGCATTAAGAAATGTTATTAATTAATACCTGAAAAAGGAAATTATAATAATTCATCAGAAAGCGCACAATTAATAAAATGCCATACAATTAATTACTACAAAAATTTGTATTTATTTTTTAATAACCGCTTATGAGAAAGAAGCAAATGATGGATAATAAAAGTTTCAGAGGTACTAGGGGTGCCTTTTATATTTCGGGATTTGGCAACCCTGGTGTTGCAATTTTTCAACTGACAGCTGCATCGCAAAGTTTGACATTTTTTGGCTTTTACGTTTTGAAATACCGTTTACAGTAACTTACAAGATTCATCTCGGTCCAAAAATGGAATTAAATCGTGAACATTTTCGTGGGATTATTTTTTACAACTTTCGACGTGGATTAACTCAGCAACATTGCATGGATGAACTTAATTCATTTTTTGGCGGTGAAGCTCCATCAAGGACCAGTGTTTATCGATGGTATGGTGAATTCAATCGTGGTCGTAGTTCACTCCAAAACGAATTTCGTGAAGGTCGTCCAAAATCAGTTGTTGTTCCGAAAACCATTGATGCTGTGCGCGAACTGATATTGCAAGATCGTCATGTGACCTATCGTGATATTGAGACAATCTTAGGCATCAGTGGGACCAGCATACATTCAATATTGCATAAACATTTGACTGTCAAAAAAATTTGTTCGCGTTGGATCCCACACAATTTGTCAATCGCTCAAAAAAAGGCTCGTGTCGATTGGTCGAAGGAAATGCTCAAAAAATACAATCGCGGGGCTTCGAAACACGACTATGACATCGTGACAGGTGGATGAATCATGGATTTACGCGTATGAGCCCGAAAGTAAACAGCAGTCGACTGTATGGGTGTTTCAAGATGAGCCAAATCCAACAAAAGTTGTTCGCGCACGAAGCACTTCCAAGCAAATGGTCGCCTGTTTTTTCGGGAAAAACTGGACATGTCGCAACCGTACCACTAGAACAACGCAGAACAGTAAATTCTTAGGGGTACACAACCATTTGTTTGCCAGTTGTCTTCCAAGAAATTAGGAAAACCAATCGCCAAAGACGGATCACTCTTCACCAGGACAATGCGAGCTCTCACACATCGGCTCAAACAACTGCATTTTTGAGCACCCAAAACATCGAATTAATGGGTCATCCGCCGTATAGTCCTGACTTGGCACCGAATGACTTCTTTTTATTCCCGTACGTAAAAACAAACTGAGAGGTCAACGTTTTTCGACACCTGAAGAAGCGGTTGCGGCATTCAGAATGCATGTTTTGGAGGTACCTCATTCAGAGTGGCAAAAGTGCTTCGACAATTGGTTCAAACGCATGCAAAAGTGTATAGATCTTCATGGAGAATATTTTGAAAAACAATAAAGTGATTTTCGATGATTAAAATTTGTTTTTGTTCTCTAATCCCGACATATAAAAGGCACCCCTCGCAACAGAAGTTATTTCCAAAATCTACAAAAATTCAAAAAAATTTTTTATATTCTCACTTTTTATCTATTAAGTAATACGTTTTTTGAAATTTATCCACCCACTATTTATTTGTGTTTCTATGAGTTCAATATTTATTATTTTAAGTCAATTTCAGAATAAATCCCTAACGCATTTTATGCCAAAAAAGAAAGCAAGAAACCCCCAGACGTTTTACAAGAGATACGAGTAACAATCCATTGCATGTGCAAAAAGCAGAATCGCCTAATCACTGAGTAAATAAAAGCATATTCACAAGCCCATGTACTTACGTAGGTACTCATACATATCTTACAAATGCATACATATATACCTACGTATACATACGTATGTATGCCTACAGGTATTGCTGCTAAACATACACAGAATATTTATTTTATGCCGAACTGTCCGTATCACCCATTTTTTTTAACTAAAATCAATTCAATTCCAGTCTTAGTGATTTTACCAGTTTTTTTTGTGAATTTTTCTCCTACCTGCTTTTGCGGCTTCACTGTGCGCGCTTCAAATATGTACTTACACACAAATACGGCTCGCTCGACATTCAGAATCTGATCGTCATCAGTCGCGGTATTCGCACAGCTGCGGTTGTGCGCCATAAATTCGAAAATAGCGAAACGCGCTAACGAAAAGTTTTCAAATTCAAAATTGTTCAAATAATTTTGACAAATATCTAAAATCTAACAAACGGACCACAACGAATTTTTGCCCAGTCCAAATAACTGCAATTTGACAAACATTTCGAGAGAGAGTGTGCGCCTGCGTTGCCAACGAACGGATAAAATATATTTATTAGTCTCCATCAGGCTCAGTGCGTGCAGGATGCCTACTACACGGCAATTCACTTTGGGCTGCGGATTAGTTGTGCTGCTGTTCACAATTTGCCAACCGAAGGGTAAATATTTTTATGCAAATCATGGCTGGATTTGGGTTAGTGTGTGAAGAGTTTTTATACTGTTGCTGTTGCTGTTTTCAGTGCTATGTGTTGGGTGCTGGGGCAAGTGTTAAGCATATTTTTTGCAGCCAGTGCGCCTGTCACAGTGGTGCCGTTGTAAATGCGGGTGACAGGTTGAGACTACGTTGCTGGTCAGCAAAATGAATTCGATGCTGTGTTTTTTCTGAGGTTGTGTTCATTTTAGTGTTTGGTGTAAGTTAGGGAATCTAATATTTACAAGGATTTACAGTATTTTATCTAAGGAAAAACTCATGTTAAAACTTTTACGAGTGCAAATGCAGAAAAAAATTCTTTATTTTCGAAAAAAAACTGGAAATTCAGCAAAATAAGAAAAAAGTGTAGAAATGGGGGTTATTAAAAATATTTACTTACATATAGGTATAGTGGTAGTGAGCTTATCATGGAACGGATTTTTCTTCCTAACTATATTTTTAGATTTTCCCAAGTATTTCAAGTATATTCGATTGGTAATTACGTAGACACAACCGTCGTCAAAATGTTATTAATATATGTATGTATACAAAATTATATAAAAGTATATCAAAATTATGAGGACGAGGAAGAGACAATCTCGCACCTACTGTGCCACTGCCCTGCTCTATCCAGACGCAGGTTTACTAACACCGGCTGGTGTGTGTCGATTCTCCTTTCATGGGTCTTTTCCAAGATTTGGCGTACTGTGAATATTTGGTCGATGGTGGACTTTCCAGGTCTGAAGCCACACTGATAAGGTCCCATCAGTTAGTTGACGGTGGGCTTCAGCCTTTCACACAATACGCTCGCTAGAACCTTATAGGCGATATTTAGAAGACTAATCCCGCGGTAATTGGCACAGATTGCAGGATCGCCCTTCTTATGGATTGGGCAGAGCACACTTAAATTCCATTAAATTGCTTTATTAGTGGGTAAAAATAATTAATATTTTCATAGACTAAATTAGAAATAAACACAATTACAAATTTTAGAAAAGTTAAAAAAGAGTTTAAATAACCATTGTATAGTAAATCATTAAATATAAATGAAAAATTGCCGAGACTATAAAAAATTAAGCTTGCTCAGGCATGAATTGTATTCTTTCTCTTGGGACGAATGCTTCCTGGCAGGCCCTATGCTCCAATAGGAGTTAAAGGAAAAATATACACATAAATGTATTAAAATATCATTTTCATAGTAAATCAGCATTTAATTTATCAGCAAAATCACAACACTATGAGGCACAAATTGCTTTCTATAATTAAGAGGATATAATTGAGTCAAATATTCCTCAATTTCAATAGCGCAACAGGTATTATAATGACTTCCATCGAACGACATTAGAGAATCTGCAAAAGAAATTATTAAAATATTTGACTTTCTACTTATCACGAACGCTTGTGCGTAGCAAATAGTCCCCAAACGGGTACCAAAAACAATATATTTTTACTGAACAGTTTTTGGAAATTTTGAATTTATTAACGACTTTCTGTTTTCTGTATATTCATTTACTTTCTGACGTACAAATTATCGGTTGTTTTCTAATTATGAAAGAAAAAACAAATCGTTATGAATATAAAACTGGCTGGCAAATAAATGGTTTAGCGAAACTTGTGCTAATTTACATAAATTAATTAAATAAAACGAATCACTTAATTAGACAGGTTTACTGTGAGTCTTGAGATAAAGACGTGTTTTTAGGCACGGATCGGGTTAATGGCAGACATAAGCTGCAGTAGGACTTCAGAGATAATTATGTGTATCAAAATATTTTGTATAATCAACTTGAAAAATGTTTTTATTTTATTAAGCTAAAACATAATATTACTTTTTATTATTTATTAAATAAAAGAAGTTGATGCTCTCTTTAATTTAATTCAATAAATGTTCTCTTCAATTTAATTTGTATAAATTAGAATATTATATTTTACTGAAAAATATATGAATTAATTAATAGCTCTAACTGCAAAGCTGATGAGCTCGCGAGAGCTGGAGCTGCGCAATCAAATGTTAGTAACTTACCCACAATCCACATTACGCTCGCAACATGTAAAATGATCATTGATCGTGAATTTCACAGCATTGCTGATCGGAGGTGGCGAGTGGAAACCACTTGCGTTACGACCAGACAAATCTGGTCATCCTACAATCTGAAACAGACAAAAACCCTTATAAGTCTATCGAAACACGAACTAAGGCATATAATATCTTTTATCACCGGCCACTGCCTTTTGGGCACTCACGCACGTCGGCTCGGGGTTCCTCAAAACGACCTGTGCAGATACTGCGAGGACGAAGATGAGGAAGTATCGAACAGGCATTTGCTGTGCAGTTGTCCCGGTCTAGCCAGAAGTCGACTCGCTCTTCTAGGCTCTCCAACAATTGACAATCTTTCAGCACTCTCGGACCTGAAAATCGAATCTCTCATTAAATTCTCGAAACGAATTAATATTTTGGATCAAAATCTATAATAAAAATCTCGGTAAGGTGGGGAAATCATATAAAATAATGAGCTCTAGGGCAACACAACGGACCCAACTTGCGGTCTATGTGGCACTCCAATTAATAGCTCGTTGTTATTTAAAGTATTTATTGATTTATGAATTTACAGTACAATCGTGATAGTCCGACATTTCTTAATCCGACACGTTCGGTAATCCGACAACCTCATAACGTCTATGGATGCAATTGGCATTATTTTATTTTGATCAATCGTAGCAGAGCAGCAGAGGGGGATTGTGTTTTGTTTCCCGGTCACAGCGTATTTGTCATTAAATTTGAACGACGCCAGTTCTCTCGCGATTTCTGACGGTGTTGATGTGATTTTTTTCTGTCTTTTCGTGTCATTAAATGGAACCTTCGGTAGTCCGGAATATTAGATAATCCGACAACGAGACGGTCCGGTATGTGTCGGTCTATCACGATTGGACTGTATTTATGTATTTATTAAAAGAAGCCAAAAGTCGTTAAGCCAAAGGGAGCACGGCTGCCGGGGCATTCAGCTTGAAAATCAATTTAAAAAGATCCTTTTAAAAACACATGCGTATATTTCAAATTAATATTTTTTGAAAATAAAGGCCATAATATTTTTTTCTAAAAAAACTTTAAAAGTTAATTTTTTTATATGCAAAAAGCACCTCACTTTTAGAAATAAGGCAAAAAATGCTTTAGTTTTAAATATGTGTGCGCTATTTATATTATTTATATTTATTTCTCTTTATTTTCCTATATTTTGTTTTACTTAATTTGATTTTATTTTACTCTTACTTTATTTAATAAATTTTTTTGCCAACCTTTTTTATTACATCTCACCGTATTTTATTTAAGTTTAATTCAACTTTATACAATCTTAAGTTTAGTAAATTTCAAGATATTCGGGCCACATGCAGCACTTACAAGCAGCAACCACAAGCACTTAGCACACTTACACTGATCAAAGCGTTCAACATTTACTTACAAATATTTGTTCACTGTGCACTTCTCACTTATCACTTAACACTTTTTTTCTCCTTTGTGAATTCACATTTGCAGTAGTGGATGCGCAATTCTTCCCTTTGTTCAATCAGCAACAGCGTCGCTCCGCCAACGAAGGCTCCGTTTCGCGTGCCGACAGCAATGCCTATGAAAAAGAAATCGACTATGGTCCAATCGGTATCTCCAAAGGTGTTTCTAATTCACGCGCTGTAACCCAACAAAATGGCGGTCAATTTAACGGTGGCACCACCAGTGTGGCTAAAAGTAATGCCGTTACACATGAATTAAACCTAGGACCACTAGATTTGGGCAGCACACTTACACGCACGAAGACAAGCTCAAATGGCGCCGTGTCTCGCGGTGTAGCTGAAGAGTTTAATGTTGGTAATCTCGAATTTGGCGGTTCTTTGGGGCGCGACAACCTACATAAAGGATTTGGATTGACACGTGATCCCAACGGTGGCACCGATCTAAATTTGGGTTTCCTCAGCCTTAATTTAGATCCCAATGCTCAGCGGCAGAATAATGGGGGTGCTTCGACTAAGGCGGAAGTAAATGCGCAGGGACAGGATGCGCTTACACGCGCCAATAGCAACTCGAACACGCAATCCCATAATTTTGGCGGTTTGCAAATTACCGACACAAGTTCTCGTTCTGATGCTTTTGGACGAGTCAGAAATGGTCAGACTTCAGCTAATACTGTCGGTTTCGCTGGTGATGCTTCCACGAATGGTAACTCATTCGGCAGGCCTTTCTTCCGTAGGCGCCGTGGAACTTATGGCAGAGTACTTGCAGCAGTTGTGAAACAACGATCTGCTCGTCCCAAACGCCGCGCACAATTCACTCCATTTGAATATCCAAACTACGGTTTCCAAGGCGGAGAACAAGGCCCACAACGTCGCCAACCAGGGGGTTTCTTTTTCCCCGGCGACATTAATTCTCAGTCACAGGGCACAGCTGAAAATAAAGGCAGTCTCTTTGACCAGCAAGCTGGCTCTAATACACACTCAAACCGTCACGCAACCAAAGACGGTGTCTCTCAAGATAATGGTGGATCCAGTATTGCCTCGAATGTGGCCAAAGATGGTTCGAGTGGTCAAGTGAGCTCTGCTAATGTAAATAACCAGAATAAACAAACTAAAGACGGCAGTTCCAGCTCCAATGAGGGACAGAGTCAGTCACTCAACTTCAACAAAAATGGGCAGCAGGCATCCTCGGCTAATGCCGGTACAACGCACACCCGTACGAAAGATGGCGAAGACATAAGTTCACATGGTAATTCACAGTCGACGAACAATAATAAATACGGTTCAACTAGTAACACTGCCAACACCAAAACGGATGTCATGCGCAATGGCAACTCAGAAAGTGTGACAGCCGATTCGAACAGTCAGTCGATCTATCAGGGTGCTAATGGCCAAAATGCTGGTGCTTCTACAAACGCGAATGTAAACTCACAACGAGGAGTCGACGGTTCTGTAACCAACTCCGCATCCAGCAGTGCGACGGCTAATAGTCAAGGTGGTGGTGATGCCAATGCATCAGCATCTGCCTCATCATCTGCTGGAAGTAATGGTAACAGCGCCAACACCGATGCAAATGCTAATGCTGGTGGCTTCAATAACTTTGGTGGATTTGGCGGATTTGGCGGATTTGATAGAAATGGCGGCGGTGGTGGTGGTTTTGGCGGTTTTGGCGGCTTTGGTGGAGCACAAGCTAATAGTGGCGCTCAGGGCGGTTGGTTCCGTTACTAGAGGAGACAGTGAGAGAAAAATTACGATTGTCCAAGAGATTATTTCATTTATGCTGAAATTTTAGTAGAATAAAAATAAAATAATTTATGTTTCTTATTTGTGCTTTTGTAATTGTTGTTAATGAGGCATAGCTGCACCGCTGTTGAAAGCTTTCACAAGACCCACATGCAAGTATATCACGTAATTTTATGCAACTAGGTAATCTACATGATTTGTAAAATTAAAAAATATTAGGATAAAATGTTTGCACCCAATTGCACTTACTTTTGATTAAGAACAAAAAGTAGCTCACAAGCCATAAATTCCAATCTTTCTTTACGAGTGAAATTGACAAGAGTCAAAAATTGCTTGTATAAGAATAATATTAGAGGATCGAGGTGATCATGATATTCGACGGCGCATGAAGGGTAATTTTTTAAGAGCTATAGGAAAGTTTTTCAAAAAAACACACGTAAAATTCACAAAAATGCATGAAATTTTTATTTAAATCGATAGTACAGTTCATATAATTTAATGTTTGAAGATTATTTCATGCAAATGTTGACCGCGACTGCGCTTCAAATAGTCCATCCGCATAGCCCAATTTTGGCATACTCTTTCCAATGTTTCGGCCGGTATCTCACATATAAATGCTTTAATGTTGTCTTTCAATGCGTTAAGGGGTTAGTCTACTTTGTCACTTTAAAATTTTTCAATTTTTTTTTTTTGCATAATTTGAAAGTATATATATCCAGAAATATTGTGTAAAAATTTTAAGAAAATCCGAGCACTCTAACTATTTTTTTTTTACCTGAACATCAGTACCTTATTTCGTCTACCTGCGCGTATAGCGTGCATCGATGAACTTTAAACGCGTTTTTCTCAAAACGACGTTTTCAAAATCTAGCTCCACTGTATCTCAAAAACTAATCAACCGATTTTCATAAAATTTGGATCACCTATTCTAGACATAATTTGCACCAAATTGACGCTCGGGGGTTTTGAAATTTTAAATTTTTACTATATATTTTTTTTAAATATGCGAAAAAAAAAACCGTTCTATCAAAAATTTTCCATTTTTATCAGCCATTTTTTTTGTCTTCATTAAAACCTAATATCCGAGGGTCATTTTGTAGCCAGTATCTTACTGAATCTGAAACATTTTGATTTTTTTGTTTCAGACAAGCCGTTCTTGAGTTCTGATGGAGCTGCCTTACCAACCCATGTTTGAGACGTTACGCTTCACTGCTATTTTTTTACTAAAAATACTATAAAATTGAATAAAAAAAAATTTATTTCTGAATTTTAAGACTTTATTTAATAAATCAAACAAATTTTATATTACTATCATTTATAGTTTTCTCAAAAAAAAAATCACGAATATAGCCTTTTTTTCGAGTCTCCAAAGTAGACTGACCCCTTAATTGAAGGAGGCTTGTCTGAATAGACATGAGCTTTAACATAGCCCCACAAAAATTAATCTAAAGGCGTTATATCGCATGATCTGGGTGGCCATTTAACAGGTCCCGAACGTGAAATAAAATGTTCACCGAACTCGCCTCTCAACAAGTCCATTGTTACGCGTGCTGTGTGGCATGTGGCACCGTCTTGCTGAAACCACATGTCATGCAAGTCAAGCTCTTGCATTCTGGGCAAAAAAAAGTTGGATATCATTTCACGGTAGCGCTTACCATTCACAGTTACGTTTCGCAGCATCTTTGAAGAAGTACGGTCCAATGATACCTCCAGCCCATAAACCGCACCAAACTGTGACCTGTTCTGGATACATTGGTAGCTCTTGCAATTCTTCTGGCTGATCTTCACTCCAACATCCATTCGACAATTCTGCTTATTTACGTACCTATTGATCCAAAAATGACCTTCGTTGCTGAACACAATTTTTCGATAAAAAAAGTGGATCTTCGGCCAACTTTCCAAGAGCCCATTTACCAAAAATTCTGCGTAGCGGTAGGTCATTCGGCTTCAATTCTTGCACCAGCTGTATTTTGAAAGGCTTCACACCTAAATCCTTTCGCAAAATTTTCCACGTTGCTGAGTAACAGAGCCCCAATTGCTGCGAACAGCGACGAATCGATAATTGATGAATTGATGGTCATCATTAACACTGGCCGATACAGCTGCGATATTTTCTTCAGTGCGCACTCTACGTAAGCGGTCCAATAATGTAAATTTGGTTCTAAATTTAGTCACAATAGCCCGAATAGCCGCTTCAGTGGGTCGATTAAACTGACCATAAAATGGAAGAAGCGCACGATGAAGTTTCTTAACAGGACACGCATTTTTATAATAAAATTCAATGACACTCAAGCGTTGTTCGTTAGTAAGACGATTCATGGTTAAATTATAGACCAAACTGAAGATGTTTGACAGTGAAACAAAATACGATACGTGCGTCAGCTGTTTAAACCAACTAATTAAAAAGAGAATAGCTAAAAAATCACCCCTTAGCTGAGCAGAATTGAGCTGGCAATGGTACAAAGAAGTCTCTAAGTATTAGGTGAAGTTAGAAATTCATAAAGTATTTTCGCTTTATTATTATTACGACGAAATTATCATAGTTAGGATTGTCTGATTCAGATAAAAATTTGTTTTTTCCTTTTGAAAAAATCTTCAGTTCATGGCACATTGCTTTCGGTATCCATGATTTCCACGATTTCATCGACGCTTTTGGTGTTATCAACGTTCATCTGGTCTGCAACGCTCACATGACCTGAAGAGAATCATTAGAACCACTCATTTGCTGTTGCTTCCATTACCTTACAGGATTCACAAGCATAAATATACACTTCTTTGGTTATAACCAAGATGCTTCTGCTCAGTCTAATATGCTGCAAGACTCTAGAGTCTGTCAATGCGTGAAAATCAAAGTTTAACTATACTAATCCAAGCCTCACTTTAAATCGAGTGACAACCTCTAGATGAAACACACGGCTCCGACCCAAATTGTTTTATAGTATAATACAATGCGTGTATAATTACTTGACCAACAAAGATATCCCAGCAAACACAAATAACATGTGGATGCAAGAAAGTAGATTAGGTACACATCATATTAGACTCCAATTGGTCTAGTCTTCTTCAAATTACACCAATTCGTTCTGAAACTTTCTCCCCCCTTAGTTTTCGTTTGTTGACATCTTATTGCATATTGCAGTCCTCTGACTAATAACACTGTGGTACAAAAAAAAAAGTTGCACAAAAACTTTGGATCGGACATGGTGAGGGTTGTAGCTTATGAAAAACTGAAAAGAATGGTATAGGAGAAATTTCCAATACACCCCCAAAATCTCATTTTATGGCCATAAATCCGTTTTTCAGTAGGTTGATGTGAAGAATAACTCCTAACTTCGCCAATTTCCATCCGATTTCGAATTAGCTTTTTTAGTTCGAAAGAACAAAAACAAGCCTTTTTGACAGTGTGTTAACATTTTTTCTGAAATGACAACTGACGAGACTGTAGACGGAAGTATTTGGAATTTTTTTATTTTTTCTCTATTTTTTCAACTTTGGCATAATTTTTACGATATTATCCGATATTGAGGATTTTTTTTAGTACCCTACTGTGTTAGTAAATTTAATTTTGCGTCAAATGAGCTATATTTGACTGTAATTGAATTAAAATTAGTAGAGTTGTGCGAGTTTTAAGATTTTTTGTTTTTTTTTTTTACTAATTTGGAATGTTTGTATAGCTTACGCTAAATGGGAATAAGGACGTGTTTTGATGCGCTATTATAGATACGTAATATTTATTGGAGTGTATATGTATACATAAGAGTACACTGTACTGCATACAACAGAACTGGTTAGAACTTACGAAAATATCTGACATATTATAGCACTTTTTTTTCAATATAAATATGAAAAAGCTCCCAAGTGTACCAAAGTTCACTCTGTACATTGATTAACAAAAGAAGTTGGTTATTATAATTTAACCTTATTAAAACGTTAAAGTTTTATTGTTTGTTTTATTGAAATTCAAAAGATATAAGTCAAAACGTTGCCAGAAAAGTCAAATTTCTCAATATTCTCCGATGATATGATCAGCCTTATCATAAACCAGATGATTGCTATTTTTGTAAAACGGACGTAAACGGTCATCATTATAAAACTCGAAAGCACATAAAGTATGCTGATGTTGCAACTGTTAAGAACCCCGTAGTCTTGGACGATATGATTGACTCAACTGCAGGTCATGAACTGAAGGAAGTTCAACTCATTACTGATGATGATCAAACTGATAACAATAAACCTGATGATGAAGAGTACTTTCCGTCTGGTTCTAAGTTTCCAGAACAAGACATTGTATCAAATTCAGATTTTCAGGATCTTTCTCGTGATTTACATACTTCTATCGGGAAGACAATCTGAAACGCTCGCTTCTCGATTTAAACAATGGAATTTAGTTGATGACGACTTCAGATGAATGATGATGATCGAATTTCTTACAGAGAAGTATTCAAAACTGATGAAGAAATGACAAATGTACCGTACCATACTAAACTCCAAAGGGCCGTTTCCAATGCATTTTTAAGTTTGGAACCAGTGCCGTTGTGTACTGCACCGTACCATACCTTACAGTGCTGCACTGCACAATACTCCAATAAATATTATGCGTTTATAATGACATTTGTTATTATTTTCATGCTTCGAAACGCATACCAAATCTCGTAGTAAAAAAAGAAAAAATCTTAAAACCCACACAACTCTATTAATTTTAATTCAATTACAGTCAAATATAGCTCATTCGACGCAAAATTAAATTTACTAACACAGTAGGGTACTAAAAAAATCCTCAATATCGGATAATATCGTAAAAATTATGTCAAAGTCGAAGAAATAGAGAAAAAATAAAAAAATTCCAAATATTTCCGTCTACAGTCTCGTCAGTTGTCATTTCAGAAAAAATGTTAACACACTGTCAAAAAGGCTAGTTTTTGTTCTTTCGAACTAAAAAAGCTAATTCGAAATCGGATGGAAATTGGCGAAGTTAGGAGTTATTCTTCACATCAACCTACTGAAAAACGGTTTTATGGCCATAAAATGAGATTTTGGGGGTGTATTGGAAATTTCTCCTATACCATTCTTTTCAGTTTTTCATAAGCTACAACCCTCACCATGTCCGATCCAAAGTTTTTGTGCAACTTGTTTTTTTGTACCACAGTGTAATCATCATCATAGTTCCTAGGGCCCAACCAAAATTATTCCACTCCGCTTGCTTTTGCCTTTGCTTGCTGCCACCTCAAGTTTTTGTTCACAGCTTTTATAATATTTCACTCTCGGTGCAATCGTGTAAAGATTCGAAGTCTAGTATGTACGCTGATTTGTTTGGACAGCCACACTCGTTGGAGACTCGCAAATGCGTTTCTTGCTTTGTGCAGCCTTGCTAAAACATCACTTTTGCATCCCCCATCTGCCGTGAACTGGCTTCCAAGATATTGAAAGCCGCTCACTTTGTCAATGCTGTTCTCTCCAATATTGGAGGACATGTCATTTGCCTTTGACTAAGAGCGCCACCAATGGGCATCATAGGATAATTTTAAGCGAAAATGTCTGTTGTCGTAGACTCTATTGGCCTCAATCTTTGTCAGAATTTCGCAATTTTTCCCACTCTGAAACTAAATGGATTCACTAGGACGGAATACTTCACCAGTGTGTTTGTAAAACTGCCAGCTTAACAGCAACAGCACTAAAAATGTGCTGCAAAAGCAACTTTTTCAGAATTTGTTTGGCTCGGCAGACAACGACCGCCTCGGCTTCGGCCATAAAGTTTCAGTTCAGTTTCGGCTCGGCTTCGGCTAAAAAAGATCTAAGTTTTGCCCGAACATTTCTCTTTCGTTTTATTGTTAGAGTTTCACGTTTGGTGAAAATATGGGTTTTTAATATAAGTTTGCTATCAAGTTGCATGCCGAGATATTTAGAGACGTTAGTTTAGGGATAATTATAGTATTGAGATTAACGGGTGGGCACGTTTTTTAATTTAGTGGAAAAGTGACTTGGGCAGATTTTGTTTCGTTTGGCTTATTGCACTAGTCTTTCGACCAATGAGTTATTTGATCAAGACCTTTCTGGAGGAGGCTAGAATGGGGGTGGGAGTCAATTGTGAGTATGGCACTGTCATTCGCCAACGTTCCGACTATTGCGTTTTCGGAAGGTGGTAGATCGTATGTGTATAGCAAGTATAGGATGGGGCCCATAAACTTGCCTTGGGGTAACTAGCTGAACTTTCACTAAGTTCAGACTGTTCTTCGCCCTTGTTTGACAAAGAAATACCGATTTTCGAGGTAGGACTTAATTAATACTCGTATGTAATAGTTTATTGGTAGAGTGTCTTTTATTTTATAGAGCAAGCCATCACGCAAACCGCGGCCAAAGGCTTGAGATATATCGAGGAAAGCCGCTGTACAGTGTTTTGTTTTTGTTTTTTTGTTCAAATGCAGGTTTTTAGTCGATGGTACTGATGGCATTTTAATTGAACTATGTATCTTAAAAAAATTAAAATAAGTTAATGTTAAATGTAAAAAAGTCGAATTATATGATAATTCTACCATCTAAGAAAATGAGATTAGAACGACACGATTTATCTGTTACGAGCGAAAGAATTTGAAAAGATATCACAGTTAAATTGAAATTAAATTAAATTTCCATGACCACATTGGCTTTACGATGGACGAAATAGCGGAAAAAAGTTAATTTATGAATAGAACTTGTAAACATCTAAGAAGGAGATATAAAAAAAACGGTGGCTGCCGTAGCCGAATGGGTTGGTGCGTGATTACCATTCGGAATTCACAGCGAGAACTTTGGTTCGAATCTCGGTGAAACCAAAATTAATAAAAACATTTTTCTAATAGCGGTCGCCCTTCGGCAGGCAATGGCAAACCTTCGAGAGAATTTCTGCAATGAAAAAGCTCCTCATAAAAATATCTGCCATTTGGAGTCGGCTTGAAACTGTAGGTGCCTCCATTTGTGAAACAACATCAACACGCACACCACAAATAGGAGGAGGAGCTCGGCCAAACGCATAAAAAGGGTGTACGCGCCTATTATATATATATATACTAGACCTCCACGAATAATTCAAGACCAAGATAAGATAAATCCGTTCAGCCGTTCTCGAGTTTTAGAGAGACTAACGAACAGCAATTCATTTTTATATATATAGATAAGTCTATTATTGAGCCACATTTTATATACTGCCCTACTATTTCGCTTATAACATCTGATACTCAGATAGATAAACTCGCAAAATATTGTAGAGCTATGAGACATACAGAATGTCAAGAATGAGTTTTGACATTGGAAATAAATAATATTTTTCGACTTAGCAAAAAATAGCCTTCTTTTTTTATCTTTGACTCCTTTTTTGTACTAATTCATATTTATTCACAGTATTGGAATTTGATATCGCCAGACCAAAAACCGCACCAAACAGTGACTCGTTGGGGATGCATTTGCTCTCTACAGTAACGTGTGGATTTTCTGAGCCCCAAATCCGACAATTTTACTTATTGACGTAGCCACCGATGTGAAAATCAGAAAAGAAGAAGAAGACTCACCACTTTGCAAATAGGTTTTCAATATTTCCCAATTTTGCTCAAGCGTATAGCGTCCCATGTCGTAAATGTCAAACCTTTAAGTAAATTATGAACACATTTGACATGTCATTTGTGTTACCATTCTCAAAAACATAGGTGGTTCAAAAAGCAAACGCTATATGGCCCACCCTGTATAAGTCCACATTCTGTACAGCAGATGGTGGAAATTTGTGTATCTCATACTCTTGCTCAAGTAAATCAAAAACCGTTTTACATTTTCTTTTGTGAAACCCAACGATCCCGTTGGAGAGCGAAAACTAAGCTCATATTTGTGCCTGCGCAGGAATCCATGCAGCCAATCTTTCCCGCACATTACTTAAGTACCGAAAATTTGTTTGGCACTTTATTTCTTTCCGCCAACTGAAACGCCAGTGAGACCCCAAAGTCTTGATTTCATTTCTAATGCATATCTTACAAGGTATTTTTCTGTGGCTTCGTGCAGTATTGGCTTACGTCCAAGTGGGGTTTTTAAAAGCAGGCTCGGGGATGCATTACTTCCGGCCATTCTTTGCATTTTAGAACAATGCATTGATGCAAAAAGTGTGCCCATCTCCTCATTCCTAACAGCTTCAATGGCTTTTTTCATCATACCGGGGTCTCATTTCCTTATCTCTCCATGTTTGGCATGTCGAAATACATATGATTAGTTGAGAAATCTAAAACATAGTTGAGGAAACAAAATTTTAACGGAGTAATGTGGGCTACTAGTTCACAATACCCGACGCTGACTAGCCCACATCAGCCACTGCAGCACTTGCAAGAAACAAGTATTACGGACTTTTGTTCAAATAATTTAAAAAGAGGTTCTTACAGCATTAGAAAATTTTGAATAGTTCAATACTTGTATCTGAACTTTCACGCTCTAAAAATAATCACTTGCTAAAAACTATCATTAATATTAAACGCCACTAAAAAACCTATCGACTGCACTTCACAAAATATTCTTATCAACGGCTCATCAGTAAAGAGTCCAATTCAAAAGGCGAGCAGCCTAAAACACCCTTTAGTTAGCCTTGAAGTTCATAGGCAATCATTCTAGTGCTGGTTTGTTATTACAATGTTATTCTATGTGTTTTCATATGCACGTATCAAGGTATGTATGGACATATATGTAACTTTTTGTATTATCTTTTTTTCTATTTTGCAAAAATATTTCCTAGCATGTAACTAATACGTCTATGTATGCTGTGAACATGTACATAATCGAACTATAGATGCGTTTTTTTAAATACTTGAATAAATTCTTAAACAAAAATAAACACACATCACACTTTTACTTTAGCATATTCAGAAGTATTTTTAATTAAATTTTTTCCCATGGTACATTTTTTACCGTGAATAGCTCTTCTTTTGCGGGCAGCCGGCACAACTTGAAGCCTACTTATAGGCAATCCATATAGGAAGCGCTTAACGTGCTCTTTACATGCAGTGCACTCGAACGTTTTAGCATACTTTTAGGCGAAAAATATCAATCACACTTCCATTTTTGCAGATATGGAACGCAACTGGATTCACATTTTCAACAACACGCAATCACCAATAGAGCGCTGGCAGAGCCAAAACAATGCGCCGCAGCAAAGAATTCAGCAACAACAACAAACAATACCGCAAACGCCCTATACACCACAGCAATTGCAGCAAATATGGCGACAACAACAAATCTTGGCCACCGACTTGCGGAAGCCAATCCCCAATAACAACAACAAAAATAACTACAACAACATGCCACCATTGCAACCACAAAAACCAACACTCTACTACAACAATTACAATAACAATAGAGAGAAACAGATGCAGGCTCCAGCATCGTCACTGTCAGCACCCAACTTAGCATATCCCTATAACAGTGGCGGTGATGGTGGTGGTGGAAATACGTTCACCTATGTGCCAGTGCCATCGTTGTCCACCCTAGTAAACAACTCGAACGTCGAGCAGTTCGAGATGATCAATCCATCGCAACGTAACGCCCGCACCTTTGGCTTCCTTAGCGATTTGTTTTCGAGCTTTGCGCCGTCATGCGTCGATCCGTGCACCATGGAAGCCTACAATCAGAATCGTTGTTGTATTGTTGTAGTTAACCCTCCGTCACCCGCTTGCTGCCAGTACCCGGTACCACGTCCATTTCCACCGGTCAGCCCACCGCTGCCGCAGCCACCACCGCAGTTACCGCCGCCTCCCATGCTACCACCACCTAGACCGCCAATCAGCTGTTGCAACACCTGTAACTATGGTTTTTATGGTCCACCGCCTTGTCGTTACTACTGGGGTGGAAATGGAGGAGGAAGAAATTTGTATGGTGCTAGTCCAGGCGGTTTGATTATCGGTGGTGGGTTGAATAATTTAGGCTATGGAGTTTTAAGCACCGGACAGCTGTTGAACTACTTTCCCCGGCAATCGTTCTTCGGTTAGCTTATTAATGCACTTTTTAGTTTAATTAATTAATGAATTATAAAATTTATAAAGTTATCCCAATGAATATTCGGTTCTGAAATATTAATGTTGGCAATAAGATAATTTTTCCTTTTCTTATAACTTTTATCAAATTTTTATTTTTCAAAGTTTGTTTGGGGCAGGAAACACTTGTTGCCTTCGTAGGCAAACAGTTTCGGTCGTTTGCCTTCCTTATCCAATTTAGAGAAGTCAGAACTCCAGAAATGAAATGGAATTCCATTTCTTCTCCAACATCAGATTAAAGTAATGCTTATTACAATGGAAAAATACTGGTTCCACGATAGGAGGCACAGTTTATAGAGTGCGAAGAACCATAGTGAGAAGAATTCAGAGGGTTCTGACAACAGCATACTGTTCACCGGTTCTCGCGAATTCGAAAGAGTCAGCTGATTTACTAACGTCTTTTGGGATGTGATGACGGTTATTTTACGGCAAAACTGAGATTGTGATGGTGAAATACGAAAAAATCAATGCAGTCACTCCTCAAGTTACTTTGTTGCCGTCTGATTACGCGACCGTAAGAATACGTGTGAAATGTGCCGAAAGAATTCTGCTGCCGAAACATCGATAACGTGGCAGCCAGGCAGGTTAAATTCATTGGTGAAATTTTAAGCAAAAATTACTACATGCATGATATAATAGTCTCCCCGCAGCAGTGATATTCACAATCACCATAGTCGTAGAAACCGTCATTCACAATTGATCGTTCATCGTGATGCCTAACAAAAACCTTGACTTTCTCGGGCGACGGTGTTGCCATCTGATTTTAGAGTTGTTTGCTTACTGAACCGCCACACATTCACAAAGGTTGGAAAATGTTACATCACTCAGTTATAAGTAATTGACCTTAATATGTTTTCGTCTTAAACGAATGCGGCCCGGTCTTAAGGACTTCAGTAAGTACTTCTCAGTTGTCTGTTACCACTCCCTAATCTCAGTCTTTATACATAATTGTCACTTACATCCTTTATTGAGTATTTCGGTGAGTTTCTCCTGCCATTTGCGTTGTGGGTTTTGATATTCTTCCCCGAATAGCGGGCCTACAGTTTTACATATGTCGCCTCCGAGCGGCAGATGAGGAGCATTTCCGTAACAAAAATATACTCGGAATACCGACTTTGCCTGGCAAGTGGCAATATCTGTTAGAAGATACTTTTACTATAATTTCGTGTTGCATGCCTGGGATTTTGAAATATTTATCTCAACGATTCGACATGCCTTGTCGTGTCTTGCTTTGTTCCATGTATCACAACTTTCGCTGGGCAGTGCTGTGAGAAAGACTGGGAATTACAGACCGATAGCCTTCAAGCATTTTATTGGGTAGTCGAAAAAGTCTTTTCGTATTTTGTCAATAGATGTCGTTGGAGTCATCTATCTCCAGTGCTACCAATCACATTGTGTCATATCATATGGTGTTAAAAAGGTGACATTTTAAGCTTCATTTAACCAAAAAAAAGTTGAATTCGGAGAAGTTGAAAAAAAGTTATAGCTGTTCAAAAATGAGTGAAAATAATGAAGAAATTCGCTATATTTTGAAATTTTTGTATAAAAAAGGGAAGAATGCCACACAAGCCACCAATGAAATGTGTGCAGTTTACGGAGACGATGCTGTATCAGTTCGTGTAGCACAACAATGGTTCGCTCGCTTCCGTTCTGGAAATTTCGATGTGAAAGATGCACCTCGCTCCGGTCAACCTATCGTTGAAAAAGTCGATGAAATTATGGAAAAGATTGACCAGGACTGTCACATAAGCTGCCATGACATCGCCAAGGCACTAAACATTCATCATCAAACGGTTTTGAACCATTTAAAAAAGGCTGGTTACAAAAAGAAGCTCGATGTTTGGGTACCCCATGAATTGTCTGTGAAAAATTTAATGGACCGAATTAACATCTGCGATTCTTTGCTGAAACGAAATGAAATCGAACCATTTCTGAAGCAAATGGTAACAGGAGACGAAAAGTGGATCAAATACGACAATAATGTGCGAAAAAGATCATGGTGCAAGGGTGGTGAAGCTCAACAAATGGTCGTAAAGCCAGGATTGACGCCTCGAAGGTTATGCTGTGTGTTTGGTGGGATTGGAAAGGAATCATCCACTATGATCTGCTCCAGCCTGCTCGAACGATTGATTCTACACTTTACTGTCAACAACTGATGAGATTGAATCAAGCAATCAGGCGTCGTCTTTCATTAGGACAACGCTAGGCCACACACATCTTTGATGACTCTGAAAAAACTGGGAGAGCTTGGCTGGGAAGTTTTGATGCATCCACCATATAGTCCTGACCTTGCACCATCGGACTACCATTTGTTGCGGTCAATGCAGAACTCCCTTATTGGAGGAAAGCTGGCTTCAAGAGAAGCCTGTGAAAATTACTTGTCACAGTTTTTCGCCGAGAAACCACAAAAGTTTTACACTGATGGAGTAATGTCTCTAGAAGAAAAATGGCAAAAGGTGGTCGACCAAAATGGTACATATTTGGTTTAATAAAGTTCATTATAAATATAAAAAAATTAGTTGAAGTTTGATTAGAAATACGAAAAGGCTTTTTCGACTACTCAATATTACAAATTCAAGATGCATTGCGATTATTCGTAATTGGATCCGCAGGTGAGCTATGGGGAATATCCAGGAACCAGTGTTCCGTTACTAGTAGTATATATCTTGTGGCTACCGTTCCATGTTTTGCGCAAAGGTAAGACTTCCTATGACCCAAGTGGAGAGCAAGCTGCAAAAGAAGTTTTGGATTGACTTATGCCGATGTCATCCTAAAGCAGTATGCAAAAAGTATTAAGTAAACATTACTCTCAAATAAATAGATATTTTATTCTACTTACTTTGCGCAAATATAAGTGGAAAAAACACTCAAACTTTTGTTTCATTTTGGTGTTTCACGGAGATTCGAACCAACGTACTCCGAATTCCGAATGGTAGTCACGCACCAAAAATAAATCCTTTATTTTTGCCCAAATTGCTTGAAACTGTTTGATGTTCGATGTTTAGATCCTGGGCGTTGCTACGACCACTAATTTGCTAGTCAACTTTGACTATTTGTGAGGTTTTATCGACATTTGCTTTAACATCAAAAATGCCTGAACGGAAACAACGAAACCAAAATGGCACATTAGATGTTATAGTATCGGCACCCTAAACACCATTAACAATTTCAGCGGATGGCTCGCATTTTTGCCTTTTTCAAAGAAAATCTTTAAAATGTATCGAATTTTCTTTTAGTTGACTTCCATTGCTAACACCCTGTTACTCATAACTGAATGGAACAACCCAAAATCAGTAAACCAATTCATTTAGAGTGAAATGTCAACTTGAAAACGAGCATAAGTTTTAAATTGTTTGATCGAGATAACGAGCACTAAAACAATGGATTTCTTTTCCCCAAGCTAATATTGTTTGAAAAGGCACTCTCTATCAGTTTGAATAAATGGAAGAAAACAGCTGTTTAATATGAATACCGCAATAGTTAGAGCAAACGGCAAATATGTAGACAAAAATAATAATTGACGGATCGCTTAAAGTTGGCGAATTGCCTTACAGGTTTGGCCTTCAGCTAACGTGAAAAACGAAATTGAGCGAGTAACTTTGGCTGCCACGTCTCCGAGGACTCGGCAGCAGAATTCATAAGTAAAACCTCATATTGCTTGATTGTTTTCATATATCACCTACACATTCTCAGTTTTTTTCGAAAACAAACTACTGTTATGACCAATGTGATATCAGCCGATTTTCCATCTGATTCTGACATATGACCATGGTGATCGATGATACCACCTAATGAGACGGTAATTGTGACAAAATGCTTGTTACTAGCCAGAAAAGACCTGCTAATATCAGAAGACTTTTCCGAATTTGGTATCCTTTTTCTCATACCGGCATCTCGCGAGATTTTTGGCCGTAATGAATTTTTCCTTTTTTTTCAGTCAGCAATGATGGGATGTTCAAGGATATGCATGAAAAGTGCGCCATCTCTCGAACTTGAATTTCAAGGTAAAGTGTGCGTAGTCATACAAATTTCCTAACCAGCTAACACACTTACTTCGTACTTCGTTGTGAGCTTGAACTCAAATCCGTTTAGAACGCATTTTTCTTTCAGAAAATTAAGTGAGATGTGAAGCTTAATTTTTGTGAAAGGGCCTATGTGTCTCCCGCGCAACTAAACTTATCAGCAACGCTGCAGTACAGTCTGTCACTTTTAGTGTTTTTTTTTCTGCTCTCAACCAACTGTCTCTGCTTTTTCTGCTCAGTTTATAATCTTCTGTTTTTGTGTAATTTTTTCATCCTCAATGTAGCTTCAGTCGTATTCGCAATCACTGTAATCGGTTCATTTCGAGCGCAACAATGGCTCTTGAATTACACCTACGAGTATCGCATACTGTGCATGCATTCCATGGCTTTGTAGTGTTTTTCCTCTCATTGATGGCCTTGGCTGACGCTTGGCGTCAACTTGGCGATAAGAACTTTTTGCACATTTTCGTCCTAGTACGTGCTTTTGTGTCTGAATGTGTGTGTATAAGTGGGGTGTTGTCGTGTATGACATTTATACTGGCCATGCGAATAGGGGCGAGGGCTCAATGAAAACTTTGTTATAGCACTTAATTTCTGTGATAGTTGTTTTTGTTCTCTACTCTTACTTTGAATTTTCAGGCAGATGCAATAGATGTGACTTTTGATATTTAGGTCATTGGGTGACGGAAACTGACACTACCCAGGCTAGACGGGTGGTGCCATGTTGGAAGAAAGAAATATTTTGAACAATTTAAAAATTTTTTCAGTAAGACAATTGCTCATTTACATACATAAAATGCAGTATTTGTATATGGAAGGTCTTTACTGAACTTCTTTTCCATTTAACTTTTACAAATTCGTTTATGATTACTCCAAAAATTGTAACTAGAAAATGGTTTAAGGTTAATTCGATTGACGATTTCAATAATGCTGATTTAACCATTTGCACATGTAAATCCTATCGCTCTACTTTGATGATGTGGTAGAGCTTAGCGCATAGCAGTCAGTCGGATAGCAGGTGGTTCTGAAAAGGCTGCTTTCTTTAGAATCGAGTGGTTCACGCACTTGTTAAAAATATTTCAGAGATATGGCCAATGTCGCCGAATTTGAAGGCGAATTTAAAGAATCATCTTATTGGTGGACGTCACCTGGGGAATGGCAGCGGTTTGTCTGAAATTGTTTTGGTGTTATAGGATAAAGAAACAACGCAACCATCCCTCATGTTACTTCGTTGCCGCCAGAACAACGACGGAAGAGTGTGTGAGTACAGGTGAAATGAGAGGGTAGTATTAAGCAAAAAGCAAAATAGATGGCACCTCTAGTATAGTGTAACGCCATAACCTTAACTGTGGTATTAACCATAACGATATGCACGCCATCAATTATTGGGGCCATAGCCATAGCTGCTGATATTTATATACTATAACATTTGTGCATTTCGAAATGCCGAAACTAAAGCAAAGATAACAACATGTATACCACAATGCAACAAATCACAATGCAACACCATGCAACTCGTTATGGTTACGGCGAAAAAGCAAAATTCCATTGGTCTCTATGGTTATGGTTGTTTTTGTTTTGTTCAAAGAAGGTTGAAATCGAAAATGTGAGAAACATCATCAAAGGTGCTATCACACCGGTGATAAGTGGGGCATGCTCCCACTAACCCTATAACATTCCTTCCCTGTCGGCTGATTCCACCCCGGGACTGCTAAAATCATTTCATCAAGGTCGAGCCGTGTTTATGCCTTTTAGGTACATCTGGTACCTGCTTCTAGGTTCCTCTCTTAATTGCGTATTAGTGCTACTCGCTATTGGATGTTATCAATTGCTTTGCGATCAGTGGGGCATCGGAAAATTCTTCGTTACCTGTCTTCGTATGTCTGTTTGGGTTCGTCTTAACACGTTCCCTGTCCGCTGAGCCACATATGGTTCAGTAAACGTGCGCCTGATAAGCACTGATACGTTCCTGAGCCATATGTGCGTCAGAGGGTATATGAACCACATGTGTTTCATGAACGTGCAGAAGAAAAAATGTCCCTCTACGCTTATGGACCATATGTGTTTCAGGTAGAAATACCCTACATCCGTTTTTTGTTTTTTAATTATTATTATTACTAAAGCTATCCTATGACTAGAAAAAAAAACAAATTATTCAAAAAACCCTGTTGGACTTGTCGGTCAATTTTGCATTTTTGTATTGGGACAGGGAACGTGTTAAGGCTTTACCTTACGCGTTAGTGCTTGTCGTCCGTTCGTGAGTACAGTCACCCCCACAGGAGATCTGTATCATGATTATGCTTAGGACTACAGAATTATGGAATGGCACTTCTAGTCGATTACAGCAAATTTATGATGTTATGGATATGGCACCTCTACTTTGGGCTTAAAGCCCAAGAATGATAAAATAAGAGATTGCGGCTTCCGAAAACGCTGTGTCGTCATGCCCCGAGAGTATATAAACAAAAAGAACGGAAATTACATGTGTTTTCATAAAAGCGGGAAATTAATAATTTGCTCAAGGTCTAATTTTCTAATTACAGGTATATTTTATTAAAAGCACAGTAGGGACCACTTATACCGTGTACGACAGTCGCCTTGAGTATGAGTATGAGTGTATCCAAAAACAAAGCTCCCTTGTAGTTGAGAACTTTGTCCTACCTAACCAAACGATAGTACGGAAATATAGTCTGGGTATCAAAAACAACAAAACACCAGCCAGGAAGTCGAGCTCTGATGTTGTGCATTCGCTATATTGGAAGAACTCAACCGGTTTTGAAGCGCTTGTTTTGCAGCTGACATAAATTAGCATTTCATTAAAAGAAATATTGGAAAATATAGACGCCAACAATATTGGGTAGTCGAAAAAGTCTTTTCGTATTTCTAATCAAACTTCAACTAATTTTTTTATATTTATAATGAACTTTATTAAACCAAATATGTACCATTTTGGTCGACCACCTTTTGCCATTTTTCTTTTAGAGACATTACTCCATCAGTGTACAACTTTAGTGGTTTCTCGGCGAAAAACTGCGACAAGTAATTTTCACAGGCTTCTCTTGAAGCCAACTTTACTCCATTAAGGGAATTCTGCATTGACCGAAACAAATGGTAGTCCGATGGTGCAAGGTCAGGGCTATATGGTGGTTGCAACAAAACTTCCCAGCCAAGCTCTCCCAGTTTTTTCAGAGTCATCAAAGATGTGTGTGGCCTAGCGTTGTCCTGATGGAAGACGACGCCTGATTGCTTGATTCAATCTCATCAGTTGTTGACAGTAAAGTGTAGAATGACTCGTTCGAGCAGGCTGGAGCAGCTCATAGTGGATGATTACTTTCCAATCCAACCAAACACACAGCATAACCTTTCGAGGCGTCAATCTTGGCTTTGCAACCATTTGTTGAGCTTCACCGCCCTTGCACCATGCTCTTTTTCGCACATTATTGTCGTATTTGATCCACTTTTCGTCTCGTGTTTCCATTCGCTTCAGAAATGGTTCGATTTCATTTCGTTTCAGCAAAGAATCGCAGATGTTAATTCGGTCCATTAAATTTTCCACAGACAATTCATGTGGTACCCAAACATCGAGCTTATTTTTGTAACCAGCCTTTTTTAAATGGTTCAAAACCGTTTGATGATGAATGTTTAGTGCCTTGGCGATGTCATGGCAGCTTATGTGACGGTCCTGGTCAAACTTTTCCATCATTTCATCGACTGTTTCAACGATAGGTCGACCGGAGCGAGGAGCATCTTTCACATCGAAATTTCCAGCGAGCGCACCATTGTTGTGCTATACGAACTGATACAGCATTGTCTCCGTAAACTGCACACATTTCATTGGTGGCTTGCGTGGCATTCTTCCCTTTTTTATACAAAAATTTCAAAACATAGCGAATTTCTTCATTATTTTTACTCATTTTTGAACAGCTATAACTTTTTTTCAACTTCTCCGAATTAAATTTTTTTTTGGTTAAATGAAGCTTAAAATGCCACCTTTCTAACACCATATGATATGACACAATGTGATTGGTAGCGCTGGAGATAGATGACTCCAACGACATCTATTGACAAAATACGAAAAGGCTTTTTCGACTACCCAATATATGAAGGGTTTTCCAATAACAGGCATTACAGGTGAATGGAATGCGCTATCGAGAGATGATTAGCGATTTTTTATGGCCGAAATTGGATGGATCTGGACAACGTTTATTTTCAACAAGACGGCGCTACGTGCCACACTAGCAACGAAACTATTGATCTTTTACGGGAAAACGTTCGGGCCGTGTTATCTCTCGAAGAGGTAATCCCAATTGGCCACCGAGATCTTGTGATTTAACACCTTGTGACTTTTTTCTTTGGGGCCACGTGAAAGCGAAGGTCTACGAAAACAGCCCAGGGTCGATTCAAGACCTCAAAGGTGGAATTCGTGAGACTATCGATGACATAGGGCAGCCACTTTGCAATTCGGTTATGGAAAATTTCATGAAAACGATATTGTCCTGTAAACGTGGTCGTTGTGAACATTTGCGAGATGTTATTTTTCCACTATTAACGACATTCCTTCCTCTTTATAATGAAATAAATATCCGATTATTTATATTAAAAAATAACATTTTTCTTTGAATATCAAAATAACACCTCTTATTAAAAAACCCTTTAGAAAAAGCAGCATTTCGAATTGAATAAGCTTGAGGATATAAGATTTACCTGTTTCTCAGTCAAAATTGCTCTTATTCTGGAACCTCTAAGTTGACTGCCAACCTAAGAAATTAGGTCCTCAGGCAAGTATGGGCTTAACCGGAATAGTTTCTGGAGCGGAGCAAATGTCGATCCGCTGCTTGAAGGCGCACTAACAGAGAGAGCGCAAGTCATAAGCCAAATACTCGCATCACATGTTCGTGTTTTGTTTTTAATAAGTTTTGGTAATGTAATTTCACAGTTTTATTGTAATTCAAACTACTAAAACTTCTTTTCTCGTTTGATTTAATCACACCAAAATTGTTGTCGTTTAGTTTGCGATAATCGACTTATTAACCAAAAAAACTGTCTTATTGGTCTTATCGATTTTGTTATGAAATGCGGTTAAGAAAAGATACCTACCATTGCGAATATGAATTAAAATGTGTTAGTGAATTCCACTGGTAATCTATCATCCTTGGACTCGCTAATAAAAATGGTGGTTCACCTTTTCATCACACAGTACAAAATCGTCTATGGTGGGTTTTATGCTTTTGGCAACGTTGTTAGTGCACCAGCATTGTGGTTATTTTTAGCTTGGCAAATTTGCTGGTAATAAAATTTTCGGTAACGCTCAGACTAGACCTGTAATACGTATTTTATTCGTTCAAGGCGTTTGCAGGCTAAGCTATCCTTAACCAGTTAAATTGGTTATGAGCAAAACTACACATAGCCAACGAAACCTATAGCACCACCACATTTTGACCAGATTGGACCAACCTTCCTATCTTTTTTTTTATTTCAATGTACACAACACCGCCTGGAGAAAAAAAGATAAAAAACCAACGAGCCACATCAAACTTGCACTTCTCTATACTTGGATTTAATTGGTTGTAAAACTGTGTACCCAAACTGTGTACAATTCTGTTATCATAAAAATCAATATCTGTTGTAGAACGACCTATGTATATTTCTTTAAAAAAAAAATTTTATTATAAAGAACAACATAAAAGTAGTCAATGCTGATACAAATGTTGTGGTGTAGTTCCTTCGCGGGCGTCCTTTCTTTCACCTTCAGCGCTCGCATAATTTGCGCCGAAAAATTTATCCATTTGGTGAAGTGGATGTTAGAAAAAATGGTATAGCTCTACATACGAATATTTCAAATTGCATTTCATCACACGAATAGTTTTCACCGTACCGACTCTGCCCATGAATTATTTACGCTAGAAAATACTCGTTCCACGAAGCGCACGTCACCGGCAAACACAAAATACATTCAACCAAAATAGCTATGTCAGGCAAATGTTTCAATCTTTCTGTCCATTGATTTGGAACTGAAGCACACTCTCCTCTCCACTTTTTGTTTTTATTGCCGCACCAGTAAATCTCTACTCAAAAGCTTTCCAGCACCATCTCCTTGTCATTTCTGGCTCACCAAAAAGCGTTAAAAAATGAAGGTGAAAAAAACGAATTTACTTATACGATGAAAAAGTATTTATGTAGTAAACAAAAAAGGAGTAACCGCGAAAAAGGATGATTGGGATGCATAATAACACTCATTAAGTTATTAAAATTTGAGCAGTTTTACCCTAATGGCAAAACATCAAAAGAATTATATTCTCACGGCGAATTAAACCAGTTACGAAAAATATTTAAAAACGCACTTAAAATTGTTCTTTTATTTATTTTTTTATTTTTCAGTCTAATCGCCTATAACAGACAAAATATTAAATCCATCCACCTCTTACACCCAACACCTTTCCCTTCATAAGCTTCTTAGGCATGGTTGCGACGTCCGTTGTGTTTCACTCGTTGGATTCCTCCCTTGCGAACAGCACGGAGTACTTGTGGCGTATCCTTGGCAGCGTATAGGAATAAAGGAATCTCCTCCACTCCAGCTTGCAATTGTGTTGTACGCACAACGCTTGGTCGTACCAATTCATCGGCGGCCAAACGACGCACTGCCTGTACATCCGCTGTCGCAACCTTGGTCTTATCGACGGATACATTGTTCAATAAACGGTCTACATCATCTTCCTTCACGTCCAATAGCTCGTCCTCTGGATTGGGCTGTTCATTGATCACAGCAAGAGGTTTGTCTTCAGCCGCGGCTTCAGCATCACCTTCTTGAGCTTGGTTCAAAAGAGATTCGATACTCTCCAAATTAGCCAAACCATTCAGTTCGAGTTGTTGATGCAATTCACTGGGTATGGCAATGGCTTGAACATCACGATGTCCGGAGATGCCGTTTGGTGTTGGAATGAACTGTACATCGGATGGGATCTCGGAGGTTGGATAAACCGGAACCAATTCAGCTTCATTTTCGTCGCTCGACTTCAAGAGAATCAACGAGATGGGTACGATCTTTTTGAATTTCAACAATACTAATTTTTTAATAGCCAATGCGCCGGGGAAAACACGTGCCTGTTTTGGTGAGAGTGCGCGCTCTGTATTATGATGAGCTCGGCGGGCGGCTACGCTGTCGTAAATAGGCGACACGTCATCCTCGTCGTCAACTTGCACGTGCCGGTTGCGGAGGCGTGGAGCATGGCGAGCTAGAAGGACATATAAATTGTATATTAATTTTTTATTTTAAATATATTCTGATTATATTTTAATAAAAATGCTTAGTAAAAGTTTGGTTTATGTTGCATTAACCAATGTTCATAATGTAGGCTAAGTATCACTGGCGAGCTCTTGTGGATAAGTACCTTCGCATTTAATGGCATGTTATGAGGAAATTGCCTCTCATGAAAGGTATTACAAATATGATGCAAATCTGATACGTTTATCTATCTAATATCTATCTAATTGTTATATCACTGGGCTTATTCCGAAGGTGTAATTTGTACTGAATCGCTGAGGGTGAGGGTAATTGGTGATATATATATATATAGTAAGTATATATGGGGCTTAGCTCCGTGAAGGAATGATATATTATATTAGCTGGGAATTATAAAAATAATATGATGGGAAAGAAGATGAACCCAACTCCAAATCAATTTCTAAGTAGCTCATTTCAAAAGAATAAATAAACAGAGGAACTGAAGAGAACCAGATCTTATTCGCTCTACGAAATGAGGGCAACTGGTTTTGGGGCTACTTGAATATTATGAAGCTCAAGACAGGCACTACGAAACGAGATTTGGCATTTCGGTATTGCAAAAAAAAAATGTTCACATCCATAATATCCAACATAATAGTTGTGGGTCCTATGGGTGCTTAAGAAATATCAATTGGTGAAATCAAGCGCGTTGGCTTGCTGTTGTCCTTTGATTCACTTGAAGATAGTTAAACTATTAAATCAAAGAAAACCTTCAGAAAATAATCTGTCCCAAAGGGCCATACAAAAACGAGCAGCCCACTGGGACACACAAGTTAAGTTGCGCCATACGACGGAATTATATCCGAGACTAATACGCTCTTCTAATAACTCTTCTTAAATATTCCGACTAAAATGATTCTAAAAGCCTTTAGTCGGAAAATTTCATTTATTAAGAATTTAATTTGAAGTAAAAAAATCACTGTCGTTGTCCAATGCGTCCTAAGCTAAGTCGGTCGTAGCTTTAGATTAAGATAGCGCATACTTGCAGATACATATGCCAATGACCAAATTGCCAGTATTACGACAGCTCTATAGTAAAGCAACAAGTTCTTTATATTAAGGCATCTATCTACTGATGGTAGCCGAGGGCAAAATGAACTCTACTTTTTCGTTTTTTTTTTTTTTTAATTCGAAATGAGAAGGAGCTGATTAAATTGTGTTTTTAATTCTTGTTAGTTTTAATGGCTCGCTCTCTGGGGCATAACCATTAAATAATGAGGCTTCTGCCATTGTTATAGACGAAGGACGCATGCGCCAAACGTCAACGATCACCAGCCTTTAAGTGTGGAGTATTTTCATTTGTTTGCGCTGCCTCTACTTTTATAAGCAAATGGAGTATTGTAGGGGAGCAGTGTATAGTGGAAGTGATAAAATTCAATGAGTAGGAAATCAAAATATAATGTTTCACAGCGTTAATATCGTTGATAAATAGCACCTCCTCTTATTAAATTTAATCAAAATCAATTAGGTGTGAGTAACGACGGTCGAGAAGAAGAGCATCGCCTTATAAAAGCTAAGCCTACTCCAGTACTACTAAATCCAATATATGTATGTAACCTAAAAACAATGTCCTCAAACTCAGTTATATAATTATCTTCATGTAAGCACTACATTCGGTCTCATCTCAGTACCTCGTGTAATTGTTTCTAAATTTGTCTATTCGTAATTTCTTTTACAAAAAATCTTATGATTATAAACAAATTTGATCCTTTTAAGACTATGATTATGACATTTCACTAAAATCAACCACCGGATTGGGCTACCATTATAAATTCCAATGAAATTAACGACTTACCTTGCGCCAGGCAGGCCAACACCAACACGAGGAATGTTGCACTTAATACGGATTTTGAGTTCATTTTTTTGCTTCTAGAATTATTTTAGTTACTGTTGCGTAAATTTCAGCAAAACAAGACTAAGCTGCTCCTTACGTGTCTTCTGTAAAGCGCGACTACTAAATGCTATAAGGAACCAACACCCATAGACTTTTTATATGAACAAATTCGCAGAAGTAGAAAGACGAAGAAAAAAAATTTATATAAGTTAGTGATACGAACTAAGTTCTAAAAGCGATTAATAAAATTCACTAATTTAAATGAAGAACTTAACTAATAAAAAAGAGTAACACAGTTGAGAAGGAGAAGACATTTATTAAACCATCAGCTATTGCAAATTGTCTTTGTCTCTACAGATCAGCTGCATAATTTGAAAGAAAGTAGACGCCATACGAAACTAGGGAAATAAATAATAATTAGAGTTTAAGTAGATGTGGGACAATCGCATGCGGGATTGCAAAAAAATGCTAATTTGCTAAAAGTAGCTGCGTTGATACGTTATACGGCAACAGAGCAAAAAACAAGAACAATAATAATTACAACAACATTTTTACAAAATAAACTCTACACACCGCTAACTGAAGTGTCTTTAGTAGCGATGAAACTAAGTTAGCCACACCAGGTGTTTTGGCTAAAGTCGTTGAGGAGGTGGCTGAACTAGCCACCAATCGGTAAGCTGGCGGGCCACAATTCACGCATGTGACAAGTGCTAGCAGCGCAAAGGTGAAGATATTAGAAGAAGAAGTTAATAATTTCCGCTAAAGGTATACAGTCCTACTTCGGCAAAAATGAGCAGCTACATAAATTCATATGTATAAAAGCAGAATATGGGAAAAGTACCGAATACATAATTTGCATTTAGGTCAAAAGTTTATTCAAATATATAAAAGCGATAAAATTAAGAAGAAAAGAAAATATGCAAAGTAAAATTACACGGATAAGAAATTAAGTGAGTGGCCCAATATAAAAAGAATTATCAAGGTATCACACACAGGTCTGTTAAGTGTTACAATTTTTACATATAAATTCCCATATGCATGTAATTAATTCTCTATGAACCACTCATGAATTTCTTGATTTTATCGCCTTGATTAAGTATTAACGATGTGATCTATTTTACATCAGCAACAATTCTACAATGTCACATTTTTAATGTTAACAATTTTCAAGCGAATGAAGAGATTTCACTGTATAGCGCATCAGCGTGTGAACCACATCTGAGAGCGTTGCCCTTTGGTGAAGTCAATTATTGGTCACTTAAATACACAAGGCACTCAATAACCTGGCATCCACAAACAATGTCTCATTAATTTGGGTCCCGGGACATGAGGATATGACGGCAACGGAAAGGCAGACTTTCGAGCCAAAAAAAGGGGCAGATGCAAATTTCATCGGACCTAGTCCTATGTTCGGATTCAACAAAAACAACCTGAAACAAAAAGTAAAATACTGGGCCAAAACTCTATTAAATCAGCATTGAAACAACGTAGAGGGTCTTACACACTCCAAAAAGTTCCTAAGTTTCAACGCTAAAAGAGCTAACATGGCCCTCACGTTAAACAAAAAGAGCATTCGAACTCTCACAGGCGCCCTCACGGGTCACTTCACCTGCAACAAACACTTACATAAATTAGGTATAACTAACACCAGAACCTACAGATTTTGCTGCGAAGATGAGGAGTCTATAGAACATCTCATTATCGAATGTCCGGGGTTGACGCATAGAAGGAAAAGGTTTTTAAACAAGTTCATGCTTACAGATGAAGACCTTCAATCACTCCCTCAGAAGGAGCTGGTACAATTCATAAGCATACTTAACAGTCAATAGACAGCATAGGGTGCACAATAGATCAATATGGTCGCAGTGCTAAAGGGCCTTACCTTAACCCTTTACAACCATTAATCATTAACCATTAAATATGAAATAAGTTTTGGGTTTCTCACCTCGGCAGCTGTTGAATTAGCAACCGGCTCTACCGAATTTTGGTTTTTATAACAGGCCAAATACTACGAGAAAGTGAAAATTTCATTACTACAGATTTGATCTCAGACAAATTTTTTGACAACCAAATTTACAGTAAATTCTAGGTACGAATTCCAAAACGATGATGAAGCATTAAAAATTATAAAAGATTTTTGTTCCGCAGCAAAATAACAACATAGTAACTCAAAGGCAGAACACCGAGCCAGCATATACCGTATCGCTTTTAAAGTGTAACGTGGCATCGATCTGTTGAGTTGGAATCTGCAAGCCCACTTATGGTGTTAACTAGATTTCTGCTGTTAACTAGTTTCCTTGCCAGCTTCCTAAGCTGGATCAACGTGTCCACTGGAGGTTTTGACTATTAATAGACTATTTCGCTCGGTATACTCTCTGACTCAGTTTACGGGTGCTAGAAGGGAAATCATCACTAATAATGTAACCGATGTAATACTGAATCCGCTAGAGTTTGATAACTTGGATCATTCTATTTTCGATGTCAAGTTCAATGAGGATCCAGAATATGCAGTGATTTGGATGGGATCAAGTTTCTGCCCGCGATCTGCGAGATTTCATCCTTGTGCGCGACCACTAAGGCAACCTAAGCATAGCGATAATCTATAAATATTGGAAGCGTCACACAAGAAGGTTCAATTCATATCAAGAAGGCTTTCGGAGCTTGCCATCAGTTATTGTTGGGTTCTGATGGAATATCTTTCTTAAAAGAAACAGAGAGGTCGGCAAAATCTCCACTAAGGGCCTTTCCACACCTTTTCCGAAGGATAGACGTTTATTTTAACTGGTTTATTATTCAGATTTCCGCTCAAACTAATCTGGTAGTACCATCGACTTTTTATACTAGGTAAGCTAAAAATTAATATTCAAACTGTATTAGCTGAAAAGATGTTTTCTTTTAATCTCAAAAGGCTTCTCAATTTTTACAATAATATCCTGAAGTAAATATTTATATTCTCTACATGAGAAAGAAGAATATGATTGTTAAAGTACCAAACCTATATCTGACAATGCCTAGACCCTTATTACAAAAAAAAAAAAACAAGAAAAATATTCAGTAACACAGCAGCGCAGGTCTATTTTGAAAACCATTTTTATTCTTAAAATTTTTGTGGGTAATCAGTTTTGAAGCCCATGAAAGTGCTTTGTCGAACAAGTTCAGTTTCAAGTGACTTCAAAATACGGTTGTTTTTTGATAACTTTTATTGTTTCTTTCCTAATAAAAAAAGGTATTATATGTAACACATGGACTGAATAGTCCCGGGCCTAACACATAGATGTCACTAGTTTTATTGCATTCACCGCTTTTCGGTTGGTACTAACCTTAAAAACACAGCTGTAAAAATTTCACTTTTGTTATTTTCCAAATAATAGATCAAAAAGAATTTCGTCTTCTAATTTTACACTGCTTCTTTATGGGAAAATATGCCGTTCAAGCGAAGCAATGGCTTGAAGAGTGTTATAGGGGCTCCGCTACATCAGAAGAAATAATGATCGTAAAGGCATCGATGATGCACAACGCAGAGGCCGTCACAAAATAGTTTTGAGTTATCGAAAATTTAAGTTGCGTGAGGTAACTGAAGTCGTATGGATCTCAAGATAAAGTGTTGGGTTTATGTTGTGTAAGCATTTGACAATGAGAAATCTCTCTTCAAAGTAGGTGCAAAGTAGGTAAAAAAAGAACGTGTTGATGATTCAAAACAATGGCAAAACTACATGAATTCAACTTCAAATTGTTCTCACATCCGACGTATTGGCCAGGTTTGACTACCATCGACTACTGACTGTTCTCAGACCTAAAAGAAATGCTAAAACCGTGAACATATCTTCGAGACGATTGGACCAAAATAAAAAATAATAATAATCGAAAGTGAAATGTACGTAGCCTGCGAAATTTGAAAGTTTGCCTAATTTTTTGAACACACGTCTTATGTATGTATAATTCTTACAAATACCCTTAGTTCTATGTAGTCTGTAAGAAACCTTGTATTTCTTGATTTACGAGGGTTGCCTTTTATATGTCGGGATTTGGCACCCCTGGTGTTGCAATCTGGCAACTGACAGCTGTATCGCAAAGTTTGACATTTTTTGGCTTTTACGTACTCAGAACGTTTTGAGATACCAACGCTATTTGTGTTGTTTACAGTAACTTAAAAGATTCATCTCGGTCCAAAAATGGAATTAAATCGTGAACATTTTCGAGCGATTATTTTTTACAACTTTATACGTGGATTAACTCACAATATTGCTGAGTGGATGATGGATGAACTTAATACATTTTTTGGCGATGAAGCTCCATTAAGGACCAGTGTTTATCGATGGTATGGTGAATTCAATCGTGGTCGTAGTTCACTCCAAGACGAATTTCGTGAAGGTCGTCCAAAATCAGTTGTTGTTCCGAAAACCATTGATGCTGTGCGCGAACTGATATTGCAAGATCGTCCTGTGACCTATCGTGAGATTGATACAATCTTAGGCATTAGTGGGACCAGCATACATTCAATATTGCATAAACATTTGACTGTCAAAAAAATTTGTTCGCGTTGGATCCCACACAATTTGTCAATCGCTCAAGGGAAATGCTCAAAAAATACGATCGCGGGGCTTCGAAACACGTCTATGACATCGTGACAGGTGATGTATCATGGATTTACGCGTATGAGCCCGAAAGTAAACAGCAGTCAACTGTATCGGTGTTTCAAGATGAGCCAAATCCAACAAAAGTTGTTCGCGCACGAAGCACTTCCAAGCAAATGGTCGCCTGTTTTTTCGGAAAAACTGGAAATTTCGGACCCCGCCACTAGAACAACGCAGAACAGTAAATTCTGAGTGGTACACAACCATTTGTTTGCCAGTTGTCTTCCAAGAAATTAGGAAAACCAATCACCAAAGACGGATCACTCTTCACCAGGACAATGCGAGCTCTCACACATCGGCTCAAACAACTGCATTTTTGAGCACCCAAAACATCGAATTAATGGGTCATCCGCCGTATAGTCCTGACTTGGCACCGAATGACTTCTTTTTATGCCCGTGCGTAAAAAACAAACTGACACCTGAAGCAGCGGTTGCGGCATTCAGAATGCATGTTTTGGAGGTACCTCATTCAGAGTGGCAAAAGTGCTTCGACAATTGGTTCAAACGCATGCAAAATTATAGATCTATATGGAGAATATTTTGAAAAACAATAAAGTGATTTTCGATGATTAAAATTTTCTAATCCCGACATATAGAAGGCACCCCTCGTATTAAATGAATAAATTAATTTGAATTGCGGTGTGTTTATAATTTTGTAATGGGGTGTATAGAAGAAATCGGGGTACAAACTAATAGTCGGTACGGCCAGTAAAAAACAACCTTCAATAAACTAAAGCTCTTGGGAGGGTGGAAGCCAACGCCATATTTGATCAAATGAAAAATTAAAAATTGGCTCAGAATTGCAAAGTTGCGAATTAACTTCTTCTTTAAAATTATTTCTTTTCATGAAATATAAAGGAAACCGGACTATAACAATATATATATTTTTTTTTTAATACAAAGTAACTCATACGAGGAGTATTCACTACTCATGCCATTTTGAATGTTCAGTTAATTGTTTACAGCTGCTGTGGTTGCACGTGTTTCGGCTCCTTTTCGATTCAAAAAGATGGATCAAAGAGCCTGTATCAAATTTTGTGTGAAGTGCGCGGATGCATTCACAATGTTGACTGTGTCATACGGAGAAGCTACTTTGGACCAAAGCAACGTTTATCGGTGGTACAAAATGTTCTCAGAAGGCCGAGAAGATGTGAACGACGAAAAGCGTGCCGGACGCCCAAGCATTTCAACAAATGACGAAGTGAAGAAAATGGTATTGGCCAATCGTCGAATCACCGTTAGAGAAGTTGATGGCTCGTGACATTCGATTTATTTTTAATGATTTGGGCATGTGACGGGTGGCCGCAAAATTCGTACCAAAACTGCTCAATTTCGACCAAAACCAGCATTGCATGAACATTGCTAATGAGATGTTGGACTCTGTTTGCGATTACCCAAATTTTACGAATCGTGGGTTTATAGTTATGACGTGGAAACCCAAGCTCAATTATCTCAATGAAAGCTGCCGCGAATGTAAAAGTTTTGCTTACCGTTTTCTTCGATTGCAGGGGCGTTGTGCATCATGAGCTCTTGCCACACGGTGGAACGGTCAATAAGGAATATTTTTGAAAGAACAAAAATTGGCTCTTGCATTTCGATAACGCCCCTGTTCACACATCGCTGCTTGTGTGCGACTTTTTGGCCACAAACAACACACTAATGATGCCACAGCCACCGTATTCTCCAGATCTGGCCCCCTGTGACTTTTTCTTGTTCCCGAAACTAAAGAGGCCCATGAAAGGACGACGCTACTCTACGATTGACGAGATAAAGACGGCATCGAAGGAGGAGCTGAACAAGATAAAAAAAAATAATTTTTTGAAGTGCTTCATATCTGATAGGGATTATATAGAAAGTGCATAATATCTGATAGGGATTATTTTGAAGGGGACAGAATAGATATTAATGAATAAATAAATAATTTTTGAAAAAACACAAAATTCGATATACTTTTTGAACACACATTGTACATTAAAGATCTTTCCGAGTAAACATGTATTTAAAAGAAAAACGCCAAATATTTATTTCTTTTCATTTCCAGGTGAATTTGCAGTAGCACAAACGCTTCATGTTTGGGAAAGCTCCGAAGCTTCTCTATCGCTATCCCACCTCACAATGAAAGTAGCCCCTACTGCAGGAATTTCATTCTTTTGTACAGGTTCTGACCTTTAACATGCACCATTTCTTCTTGTGCCTTCGCCGCATGCACTTCCGCTATGCCTTTTTGCAGTCACTAAGTATAATGTATAAGGCACAGATATTTGCCCAAACCAAGATGCGTATCTTGACGATTTTGGTGGCTGATCTTTGAGCATTAGCTTAGCTTAGTGTTGAATAACTTATAAATAATTTCACCTCTTCCCATAGCTAAAGCCCGACATAAAAGCTAATGGTTGCCTTGGAGTCGACCTTGCTTGTTTTTAACTGCTAGAAACCGACTATTTCAGAGTCGCTAACGATATTTGGATTGTAAATGGGTGGCAGTATAGAAAGACATATGTGTAGATGAGATAACTAGGATAAGCGTGGAAAGTTGTGTCTCAAAGCAGAAGGCCCCATCTGGCATGCTTCAAAGTAATATTCTTTTCTGTCCACTTTATTAGTAACAGTGGAACTTTTGTAAGCATGTACAATTAGCTTTTTTAAAGTGTCATGCGAAAGTTTTTAAAGATCCTTGCATAAGAAAATCTCTGTTTAATTCTCGAGCCCGATTTTATTATCTGGAATCCGTTTTATGCCTCACACTCTTACAGAATTGAGAATGTACAACGTAGGTTTGCTTGTTTCGACTACCAAACTCTCGATCTTGCAATGCTTGTTACTTGCTGATAAATCAGAAATCCAAAGCAAGTAGACGAAACATTCAGTCTTTCATGTTTATTTGCGATGTTATTAGAGGTTTAATTGACTGTCCGTCATTACTTGAGCACCTACGTTTCAATGTAACAAACATTACGTTTTCATTACCCCTTTCATGTTGTGGCAGTTAAGTTTAATTGTTTAGTAGGTCTTAATTTTAAATTAAAGATGATACTATGCATACGAAAAACTTTTTGTTGTAGAATTAATAAGAAACAAAGATTTGGAAAATATATATTAATTAATAAGAAATATGTGTTATACGAGTACAAGCACACATTATACATGGGTATTTTCTATTTCTAAAAAGCTGTTTTTTAATGGGGTGTTTAAAGAGCCTTGTTTGAACTTTAAATTTGGTAAGTAATTATTTTATTAAGAAGATTAGTAAAGAGTATTTAAATGTGGCATTTTAAAAATTATATTTATAGTACAGTTCTTTCATATTTAGACTATATATATATATATATAATTGGCGCGTACACCCGTTTTTGGGTGTTTGGCCGAGCTCCTCCTCTTATTTGTGGTGTGCGCGTCTTGATGTTGTTCCACAAATGGACTATACGAGTATAAATAACTGTTAGTTAAAGATAAAAGAGTTGAAAATAAAAAGAAATGAAAAAAATATTTATGTTGATTAAAAATGTCTAGGCCTTGTGTATTTTTATTCATCGACAAAATAGTTTCACTTTCCTATTTGGCATTCTTCTTCTCTCCATCGTTATTCTTCATGTGATCACTTTTCAATTAATTTAAATGTATGTAAAAACTAAAAAAAAAAATAATTAGAAAGTTGTACTAGGCTGTCAAATTAAGTTAATAACTAACACTGAATAATAAAGCAAATTTGAAATTGCAAAACAGCAAACAAAACGAAATTAGTTTCAGCGACATGCGAGATGGGTCAAAGAGGCAAAGCTGAGAAGCAACTATGTTATTTACTGCACCGTGCGACAGTAAAAGTTATCCATGAAAAGTTTCATATGAAACTACAGATTTCATATAGTTATGCTGCATACTCATTTTCTCGTCAATTTAAATTTTTAAAGGGCTTTAAACTTTCAATGGACAAAACTTTCAATAAACAGCTGTAAATACTAATACTCACTCTTTGATATTAATATTTATCTCAAACGAAAGAGTATTTAAAAATTGAGATTAAAGAAATAGTTGAACTTCCCTCCCATGCAATAAAGTATGCGCAATTTGTACTATAAAAAATCTTTTCATCCTCTGACATACATATTAATATCATAGAATGTAAAGTCCTTGAAAAAATTTAACTGGTGGGAAAGTGAAAAACCTGATTATGCAACTTTACTCTATAAGATCTAGAGTTCCACGTGCATATAACATTTTTCATGGATAACAAAAAAAGTATATATTTGTTACACAGTGTTATAAGTGGCACACGAAAGCAGACAACGTTTGGAGAGCTGATAATTAAATAATTATTTCACAAGGAATATAATTTAATGGCACAAAAGAAGCCAAAGCATTATTAAAAATGCCTGCTACGAGGGGTGCCTTGTATATGTCGGGATTTGGCAACCCTGGTAATGCAATCTGGCAATTGACAGCTGTATGGTAAAGTTTGACATTTCTTGGCTTTTACGTACTCAGAACGTTTTGAAATACCAACGCTATTTGTGTTGTTTACAGTAACTTAAAAGATTCATCTCGGTCCAAAAATGGAATTAAATCGTGAACATTTTCGTGCGATTATTTTTTACACCTTTCGACGTGGATTAACTCAGCAACATTGCATGGATGAACTTAATTCATTTTTTGGCGATGAAGCTCCATCAAGGACCAGTGTTTATCGTGGTCGTAGTTCACTCCAAGACGAATTTCGTGAAGGTCGTCCAAAATCAGTTGTTGTTCCGAAAACCATTGATGCTGTGCGCGAACTGATATTGCAAGATCGTCATGTGACCTATCGTGAGATTGAGACAATTTTAGGCATTAGTGGGACCAGCATACATTCAATATTGCATAAACATTTGACTGTCAAAAAAATTTGTTCGCGTTGGATCCCACACAATTTGTCAATCGCTCAAAAAAAGGCTCGTGTCGATTTGTCTAAGGAAATGCTCAAAAAATACGATCGCGGGGCTTCGAAACACGTCTATGACATCGTGACAGGTGATGAATCATGGATTCACGCGTATGAGCCCGAAAATAAACAGCAGTCGACTGCATGGGTGTTTCAAGATGAGCCAAATCCAACAAAAGTTGTTCGCTCACGAAGCACTTCCAAGCAAATGGTCTCCTGTTTTTTCGGGAAAACTGGACATATCGCAACCATACCACTAGAACAACGCAGAACAGTAAATTCTGAGTGGTACACAACCATTTGTTTGCCAGTTATCTTCCAAGAAATTAGAAAAACCAATCGCCAAAGACGGATCACTCTTTACCAGGACAATGCGAGCTCTCAGACATCGGCTCAAACAACTGCATTTTTGAGCACCCAAAACATCGAATTAATGGGTCATCCGCCGTATAGTCCTGACTTGGCACCGAATGACTTCTTTTTATTCCCGTACGTAAAAAACAAACTAAGAGGTCAACGTTTTTCGACACCTGAAGAAGAGGTTGCGGCATTCATAATGCATGTTTTGGAGGTACCTCATTCAGAGTGGCAAAAGTGCTTCGACAATTGGTTCAAACGCATGCAAAAGTGCATAGATCTTCATGGAGAATATTTTGAAAAACAATAAAGTGATTTTCGATGATTAAAATTTGTTTTTGTTCTCTAATCCCGACACATAAAAGGCACCCCCCGTATCGTCTTTCTGAGCTAAAACTTGTAATGATGGCCCGTAGTCAATGTTAAAAAAGGTTTTAACGATCAAATAGTGTTTTATAGAAAGCATCATTTTAACTCTGTCATAGTCGGCTTGCATTTTATCACATGCATTTAATCACAAAAACAGAGTTTTAAATTTAAAGTGAGGACATTTTTCATGTTAAAATAAGATTCTAAATTGATATTTTGCTGTCAAAGTTGTGAAATACCTGTAGGTTTGTGACTCCTAATCAGAAAATATTACATACGAGATTTTGCGATGCGATGACATAAATATTGTGGTACCCACCAATAAAAGAAATCATACAGGGATGCATAGCTGCCACAGGGTGAACTAATTAAAGTAAAGGGTTTTCCAATAGCAGGTGTTATTTACGATACTAACAGGTATTATAACGATTTTTTATGGGCGGAATTGGATCGTATTGATTTGGACAACGTTTATTTTCAACAAGACGGCGCTACGTGCCACACAAGCAACGAAACCATTGATCTTTTACGGGAAAAATTTCCGGACCGTGTTATAAAAACAATTGGCCACCGAGATCTTGTGATTTAGCACCTTGTGACTTTTTTCTTTGGGGCCACGTGAAAGAGAAGGTCTACGCCAACAGCGCAGGGTCGATTCAAGACCTCAAATATAGAATACGTGAGGCTATCGAGGACATAGGGCAGCCACTTTGCAATTCGGTTATGGAAAATTTCATGAAAAGGATATTGTCCTGTAAGCGTGGTCGTTATTTTCCTGACGCTATTTTCCACTATTAACGGCATACCTTCCTCTTTATAACGAAATAAACATCTGATCATTTATATTAAAAAATAATTTTTTTCTTTGAATATCAAAATAACACCTCTTATTGGGAAACCCTTTATTTCTCATATTTCTTTATATTGCCAAGTACATTTTTTTTTCTCATATGCATAACTCATCTCTCTCATCTTTCAAATGGGTTTTAACATAGGACCAAAAAAGATTGTGTAAAATTTGACATCTGGTTTTGGGTGCTACATAGTCCATTAATGCTATTTGGAGGTAAGGGAAAAAGACGCATAAGTTTATTACCTTTCTAAAAAGGTAGTAAAAAATTGATGAAAAGGCCGATGTAAGCCATAGAATAATTTTATGTTATTTTATTTTATTTCTCGTAGATTTGTCACATATATAATATATTGACAATGCTGAGTTACTGAATTCTTTATATACTATTCTTCGTGGTATTTTCATTTAGTAATGTTTCCCAAATTTACGATGCTTTTTTTAGCTTTTTGATTTAGATTTGTTGAAGGTTTGCACTTCAACGTTTTGGTCTTTTGTGCTCTCTACTCATCACAGTAACTCATCCAGTCCCTGTTCCCTTATTAAACTTAAGATACAACCTTAGTTGAACTGAGCGTATGTGCCTTTTCTCTGGCTGCAAATGGCCAAAATGTCGCAACCTTCTCCGCGCTATAGCGCTGCATTTGAGGAAAAGGTGTATTGGAGTCTCCTGGGAGGCTTAGAAAAATAAATACCCCAAATCCAAAAGCCCGTAGTTTGACAAAAAATTGTGATAACCAATTAAGACCACCTTAATTTAATATTTGAACTTAATTTTTGGATTTTAACGATTTCTGCAACTTGCGATACGTTTCTCAAACGCTTTGACAACCAATATCTATCGCAAAATGCTTACCTGAAAAGGAAATCCACGGAATCATCCTTTCACGAGGTCGTAGGGACTGTGGAAAAATCTCTAGAAGGCATACAATTCACTTGGCGGCCTTCATAGATATAAAAGGTGCTTTTAATAACATCATGGCGGAGTCAATTGTCACGGCGTTACATAGACTAGAGGTGGAAAGACCTATATGTCTCTGGATCTCGTCCCTGCTTACCTGCTAAAGTCACTAGATTTGTTCACATGGGGACACCGCAGGGTAGAGTCTTTTCGCCCCTACTTTGGCAAGTTGCTATTGACGAAATTCTTATAATGCTAAATAAGGGTGAGGTTAAGGTAATATCATACGCCGATGACATGGCCCTAATGATATCGGCAGCGTTTCTCTCAGTCATGGCTAAGATTTTTGAATGGTCACTGGCTGTACTCAGTCGTTGAGCTACCACTTGCCGCCTCCGAGTCAACTCTGACAAAACGGAGCTGGTGATATTTACCAGAAAATATGAATGTCCATCCTTTCGACTTCCCAAATTAAGCAACCCCGTTCTCCCGCTTTTATCGCAAGTTAGGTATGTTGGACTGGTACTTGACTCCAAGCTTCAGTGGAGGCTACACATTGGAAATCGGGTAAAGAAGCCTCTACTCCTGCAAATCTATGTTCAGTAAAAAATGGGGACTCAAGCCACAGGTTGTGCTGTGGCTGTACAACCCAGTGGTTTTGCCAGTTTTAACGTATGGATGCCTGGTTTGGTGGGAAGCTCTTCGGAAGGGCTATAATATCACTAAACTGTGGAGAGTGCAAAGGACTGAATGCATTGGCATCACAGCATTACACACATTACACATTACACAGCATCGACTTTTACGTTATTTCCATCGCAGCTCAAAGTGCAATCAGGTTAAAGGAGGTTGGTCATGAGACATGGTAGCATTTTCGGGCAGTTAACACCGTATTTCTCCGAACTTCGAACATATCTCTCTATCCGCTAACTAGAGATTGAGGGTCATGCTAGGGCAATCTTTCCAAATAGACAGGATTGGATCGAGGGGGAAATCTGCACCGAAGCTTATCTATCTCCTTTAAACTGCCGAGCACTACTGTGTTTTTCAAGCAGAAGTTTTTGCGATCCTGCAGATATGCAAAATGCTTAGGGAACGCGGGAGCGAGGGAGATATTAACATTTTCTCCGATAGTCAAGTCACGATCAGGGCTCTGACGACGCCATGGTGCAGAACGAAATTAGTAAACTCCTGTAAGGAGGAGATCAAATCTCTTGGCTGTGCAGCTAAAATTTCTCTGATCCGTTGTTAAAGGGGAACTGAACAAATTATTTCTCAGGAAGGCGGAGAAAAGCTGGAGCTTCATTTCTTCATGTGAATAAGGTCACTGGGTACTCCTTTCTTCGACAACCTGGGACAGTGCGCCAACTTGAATCCCATCAATCTTCTCCATTATATCAACAGCTCTGGCTGGCTGTAGATGCCTGCCTGTTGGAGGTCTTATAGTGGTATCAAGACGGCGCGTGCAACTTGAGGGGTGCCAGACTGGCCAGACATTTCAACCATTTCACCTACCTACCAATATCTTAAAAGTATGAGTTTCTCACAAAAAGTTATTTTACTCTTTCTCAGAAGACCTATGTTAATTCATGTACGAATTTTGAATATTGCCGGTTTCATATTGTCCCAAGTCCAATTAATTGATTTGGCGGTGTCTTCTAACTTTTTATTCTGCCCCTCAGAAAATAGTGCTGTCATGGGATAAGAGTATCCAGTTTCACAAGTCACTCCTTAAGGCGAGCCAATTCTTTTTCCAGGTGAAGCACACGGCAGTATATTATCCAAATCAAAATTCTTTTAAGTAAAACTACACTTTCTAAATAAGAAAGGATTTATTCTGTCTCCGTCTTGGGCTCATTCTAGCGATGCAAAATTTCGATAGGCATCGGAAGAGCATCAATAAACAACTTGTTCTTTAGATTTGCTCTAAAATAAAACGCAATTTTTTCAAGAGGACATCACGGATTTATTAAGTAGCTCAAAATGGCTAACACAGGGTGAAAATGAGACATCTCACACCACCTTTAGTTATTGCTTCTTGACGTTGGACTATGACTGCGGACTAATGTACATAGGTAGTTACATATTAGGTAATTAATTTAAATTTCTGTAGAATTCAGGTTCAAAAAACCCGTATATCTAATGATATTATAATATCTGTTTCTCGATCATTTTCCATGGCTGAAGGAACCTACACTTTTATAAGGAGGTTTTTCATGGCGACCTTAATTGTGAAAACACTTTTCTATCAATTAGTGTTTCGGACTCGGGGACAACGGAATAGTAGCCACGCACCAGCCTATTCGGCTAAGACGGTTACTGGCTAATGATGATCTTGCTAATTAGAGTACTCGTGATATAAATTTGTACGACCGTTCTTATTACCGCAGTAAAAACAAAAACCGTAATGAAAAAGTAACTCTTCGGCAAACGGCGGTCACCCGAACTAAAATAAAGGCTTGTCCGAAGTCTATTAATTCGAAATAAAAGAAATAAAGGTTCGAAAACAATAGAAGTTTATCAAATACAAAATTTTAACCTTTCTGCTATGAAAGCCACCCTTAAGTTGTTACAATGCGCGCACAAAGTTTAGCCCAGAAATCTTAAGTTTTGTTGTTTGCACTTTCGATTGCAGCACTCTAAATGGGTCAAAATGGGATTTTTCGTTCGACCCAAATTGGGGGACATCAGAATTCGTTTTAGAGGTATAGTTCCTACGTCAAAGTTTCTTATTTTGATCCCTAGAATATGATTTTCACAGAGCAATGGGCGATTAGTTATCAGCAAATGAGGCTGGAATGATATACCACCTTGATCTAAAAGTTCCCGAAACAAACGCCGAGTGTCGCTTCTTTTCATTACACTGTTACATCTGTCATTAACATTTCGACCAAAACTTGATCGCCATTGGTTGCCATTTTTTTATATTTACGCCGTCTTGAGGAAATCGATCTAAGCACGTTTTGAACTCACATCAACCAGTTTGTTTTAAATTTTTCGCTAAAAAAGGGATTCAATGTTGAGAAAAACTTAGAAGTGTTGGAAAACTGTTTCGCATATGATACTCTCAAGTGGCATGAACGCTTCAGAAGAGGATGACGGCATCGAGAACTAATGAAAACATCAATAAAGTTAAAGAAAAGTTAAGCAATAACATCAAATTATCGCCAAAGACATGATTTCCAAGGCTGAATCCGATCCAGCATTCATCAAACGCATTGTTATTGGCGACGAGACGTAGGCTAATGACACACAATCCAAATACCAGAAGAGTGAGAGGACAGCTCTGAATGAACCAAGACCAAAAAAGCCGACTTCATTTTCAGTAAAAAAATGAAGTGAAAAAGAGTCATGCCACTTACATATTTAGAAAAAAATTCGCTTGCCGAGTTGGCCGGGTTTCTCATAAGATTTCCTGCGCTTAAGGTTCTGTTAATGGGTCCATTTCCCGCCCGCAGTTGCCCGTTGTAAAATTTTTGTTGCAGAAAAACGATTTATTGTGAATCGCTTTTCAACGTCACTTCAGCTCAGAAGCCACCCAGTTTCTTTACTTTTGTATGAATCCTGATTCTTTCACATGTTTCAAAATTGCTGATTGCGTCACTCCTTAAGATTTTGCAACTTCTTCTTCTCATACAATTAAAGATTCCCATGAAAATATATACAGTGTGGTTCTGAGAGTGTTAAGCAAGGTTGTTAAGATTTTTGTTTCTGCATACAAATAAGGGAGAAATCAGTGTTTTAGTATTGCATATACAGGGTATGCCATTGACTAGTTTCTTTTCAAAAATACATTTTAGTGATTTTTGCTTTATTTATGAGTAAATATACGAGGGCTGCTGACTTCTGATCTTGTGCACTTCCAGTTTTATCAGGCGCTATCTGACGTTTCCATTGATGTAGGTACTAAAATCATCAATGAACTTTGTCGTGCTCTATGTTGGCTAACGGGCGAATTCCGAGAGGTCGTCCAAAAACAGTTGTTGTGCCAGATGTT